>JAJHUR010110756.1:3457-31705 GCA_027495735.1 Lutjanus campechanus | reverse complement strand
GGCGATGTCATTTCTTCTATTCCTGATTTTTCAAGATGGCAAACTATTCCTTTCACAACACTGTGGAACTTCTACCTGTTCTGCAGGAGCAGAATTCAGTATATCAGAGAAGCAGTCCAGTATACTGACTGCATGAGAGCATAAACCAGAGCTTTTATCCCACTATTATGTTTGAAAGATCATTTTTGAAAAGCACAAATTGTACACAAAAGACAGACGCCACCTCATTATGTTTTAAGTATGTGCTACACGTCTAGCTGTTTATGAAGCGACTAGACCTCATGTTTTTCAGGCAGATACAGAATGAGCTTCATTTACACCTGAAATGAGGGGTAAATACGTCCTTCTGTCTTTCTTCAAACTGCATAAAGCGGACATCGGTTTTGATAAAAAGCAAAAAAAATCATAATTGAAGTCCAAAATATATCTGATTTACATGAGAGGCTGCTACAGTGCCTCTGACTGGATTACCTCACCTGAGTTTCCATCTGTTCATCCCATTTACTGCACATTCTCATTCATGAATAACAGCATACATGCTTTAGTGAAAACACAACGCTCTGTTTGCAACTAATGCTCCGGATTACTGTGTGAAATCATCACATGGCATATTGTAAAATCAGGATAAAATGCCCCTAATAAACCACTTGAGAAGAAAAGCACGCTTGCATTTTGCAGTTTTTGGAACTGTTCTACCAATCAATGCCAAGTAATGAGCTGTATTACCATAAAACAAGAGCTATTTGCAAAATTGTTCATCTGCCAGATTTGGGGGGAAAACTCAGCTTGATGTTATGTAAATGAAGGCACTGCATGAATACGTACTTGATCAAGGCGAAAACATGTGACATATTACATGATAAAATGGTGCATTTGAGTGCTAAACGTTGTCTCTGAGACTGTGTCTGAGAAATGTAGCGGTATTACTTCCCCTGGTTGTTCAGACACTCATTATTATTTCACACTTTTCTCCATTATTTGGAGCTCTAACAGGAGCGATTTCATTTAGAACAGCAGTACATGTTTTATTGAAAGGTTTTCTTGCATGTACATGTAAGCTTCCTGTGTGTGATGGTTCACTCTTGACCTTGGAAATAAGAAAGGCTGCAACGATCAGTCGACTGGACAGAAAAAATAACTATTCTTCTAATTGCTCCAGTCATTTCTCAATCAAAAAAATGCCAAACTGTTTCTGGTTTCAGCCTCTCAAGTGTGAAGATCTGCTGCTTTTCTCAGTTTTGAAATGATTGGAATGATTTTTGACGTTTCATCAAACCAAACAAGCGTTGATTTAACAATTGAGAAAATGAAGCATCATGTTCATGTTCGTGCAGGACATGGAAGTCAAACGCCCCCAGTGTTATCAGCTGTCAGACCGCAATCATTTCTAATCAGTCACGCAACAACTTGGTCCATTTAAATATCACTGCTAAACCAGCAGTGCCAGACTCACGCTGCTGCTGGCAAAGCTTTGAAATAGTTAATGAAAGCTTTATGCTTCTATGACGAGTGTTCCTGAATGCAGTAATCCATGGTTTACTCAGCTGTCATACAGTTATTTCAGGTGTCATCACATGATCCAAGTGTGAAACTTCAGTCCCGTGATAACAGATTAGCTTTTCATGAGGGATGTTAATAATTAACAGTTTACTGAAACAATAATTCCAACTGATTACTTAAGTTGAACAGCTTTTAGAAAACTTAAACAATCATAAGAAATGCTTCTTGCATGGCAAACGAAAAATAGTTAAGTGTCTGCTACCCTGGCTGGAGTCATGACGTAGCTCTTGAGAGACAACCACAGCACCCTTCAACAATTTAATGACCAACAGGCAAAGGTGGACACCTGTACAACAGACAATCCGCGCTCATTGGATAGTAATCCTCTAATCTGACTCATCCCCCGCGGCCGGCCACTCTTGTGAGACATTATCTCTGGGTTCCTGGAACACTGGTACCATCTGAGCGAGTATTCTCCGCCGCAGGTCTCACAGTCAACTGACTGTGCACAAGACCGAGCCCACATCCTGTTCTCATGTCGATATTTCTGAATAACAACCAGCAGACAAGCACATTTAAAAATAAACCCTTTCTCATGAAAAAAACTAATGTTATGTTAGTAACTTTTTAATGGGTTGAAGACATCTGTTAATGATCAGTTAATGAAAGTCACTATTTTCCTCAGAGAAGGCACAGACGCACAGACGTAGGCTAGGAGGGAAATATTAAATGTGTTTATCTGTATCTGCCTCTGTTCCACCAACAGAATTATCTGTCTCTGTTATCTGTACTCAGATAGAACACTGTATGGTTCATAACCATGTTTTATTTTCTAACTTAATATTCACTAGCAATGTTCATTGTTATCCCTTCAAAGCATCAAGTTGATTTAATATTGGAATATAATCAATCATGAAATATATATCTCTCTCTTTCTTTTATATATAAATGAACTTTTTTTATTTTTTTACTTGCTCTTGCTGAATAAAAATCAGTAAACAAGCACCTGTAAACTACTTTTCTTTATTTATTTAAATTAAGTGTGGATATTGATGGGATTCTGGGGACCAGAAGATGTGATTGAAAGTAATAAACAATGGAAAATGGCAATGAAAAGCTAATGGACCTTGAGTTAAAAATATTATGAAAAATGTGTTTTTTCCTGTTTTTACTATGGTTTGCATTTTTAAAGAAATGCTTCCACACACTGAGAAATGCAATGCCGTAAATAAACGAAGACACCAGCTGGTTAGCTTAGCTTAGCATAAAGAAGTGAAGGGGAGACAGCTACCCTGGCTCTGTACAAAAACAAGAAAATCTGCCAACCAGTGACAAAACTCAATAATTACCACTTTAATTCTCATTTATTTGGACAGAGCCAGGCTAGCTGTTTCCCTCTGTTTCCAGTCTTTATGCTAAGCTAAGCTAGCCATCTTGCTAAATCTCAGCAAGCAAGTGAAAATGTATATTTACTAATATGTTGAACTAGTGCATTAAAACCAAAATGGGTACTGCGGGGCTTTTGAGGTCATGAGGTTTTATCTTCTGTGTTGCAGCTTAAAAACATCTTTGAACACTTGAGACTCAACTTGTTATGTTGCACTTTCCTGTTACAAAATTATCAGTCGCTGCTGTTTTGATTATGACTGGCTGTAACTTGACTCACCGATATCAGACGCTGCTCCTTTCGTAGTTACAGAACTCAATTTTAATTAGACCTCTTTAAAAAAAAGGTTGACGTCAGTTATTATGTAACGCAAATGTGCTGATGTTATGTTTGTGATTCACACCGAGCTAAAAGGGAAAAAGCACTGCGAGCGAGAGGATGCATACACTACCTGCCTTTGATTCAGTGAAAATCAGATAATGATTTTAGCAACACGCCATTCACGAACGGCTCGGGAAGCAACTTAAACCAAAACTAATATCACATCTTAGGCTGCTGTTTTGTGATTCAAAAAGCCGTATGCATAATAAATGGCTTTTATTCAGACTCACACAAAGAGGCAACTGTTCTCTCTACAGATTATGTAATGCACCCCAAGCATATAAAAGCAAATAAGTACTTCACTGTTTGTCTGATGAAAGGAAATAAGTGGAAGAAACAAAACAAGGGAGGATTTAAAATGTTCACCAGAACTGAACCCCGGTGCTGCTGTTACTCCTACATGCTGCATAATCCTGCCACTACTCGTGCTCTGATGTCTCGTTGCGGAGCATCTGAGGACACCTCCACCTGTAGCTGGTGCAAATACACTCTCAAAACTCTCCTCCGGCTGCTCACAGTGCATTTTGTTATTTTGTCATCATAACCAAGAGTCTGGTGGCTCCTTTAGCTAAGCAGTTTTGTCACTGACAGTTTTGTATGTGCCAGGATACAACAGCAGCGTCTCCCGTCTTCAGATTCATGGTAAATGGGTTGCACTTATATACCACTTTTCTACCTAAATAGAACACAGCGTTTCACGATCGCCTGTCATTAATCCATGCATACACCAACCCTGTCTCCCAGTAATTATGTTCATATGCTTGTAATTTGTTCTCCCTGGTACGTTGTGATGAGAAATATAATGGCGGCTTGGATTACGTTCACAGAAGGTTTTTTTTTTTTCCAATTGAAGGACACACCAGGAGGAGGTGTCCACAGTAGATTGTAGAGCTGCACAGAGACGTCATTATCTGGATCTATATCTGTCCAACCAACGGAATTATCTCTGTATTCGGATAAAAGACATACAGGTATATGTTTTTAGCATGTAGGCCTTTATGTCTTCTTATGTTTCAAGCTTTGACTGAGGGAGAAAGACACACATTCTGTATTGTTTGATATAAGCAAAATGTTTTTTAACAACAATTAATCGATTAATTAATAGTTAATTTTACCAGTGATCAATTAAGGAAGGTGCTTATCTTATCTTTGTAAAATGTTTTACAAATTGCAAGTTCACGTTTTCCATCAGAAAAAGACTCCACAGTAAAGATATACAAGTATATAAAAATGTTCTTCAGTTGAAGTAAATGATGGAGCATTAAATCACTGATTGATTAAGAGAGGTGAAACATTTCTTTTAACTATGCCAAGGTGGGGTTTTTTTCCAAATAAATGACCTGCCACAAATTCTACTTATATGGAGAATATTAGAAACATATCTGAATATAATACAGTCCAGCACGACACCATCACTAACTATAACCTCAACGCTAAAACATTAAATTGAATTAACACCTCTGTGATAGTCGTATTGAACTGCATTAGACTGTACATGTGCACCAGGACTCTGACACCGATGACTCGAGTTCACATCCAGATTCTCCACAGAGATCAGTTTGAGTCAACGTAAGCATTTGAGAGAGAGTTACAGAAAGATTAAAGTTTTGGTTAAATGTTGATCAAACGCATGATATGTAAGTTGCTGCTGTGAGGGAGCTCGCTCGCTTGTTAAGTAGCACAGGGGTTTTTGCATTCACTGTTAAACAGCTACCATTGCAGACAAAATACTTCAGAGAGAAATCATTTTCGCAGACAAGGTCATGTTTAAAAGCTTTACTTACGTTACAAGCCGTCACGTTCCTCACCCTCTGACGCATCCAACGTATCCCACGTTTCCCTGGAAGTTGTGGCAATTAGGGCCTCGTTGGAAACACGCCGTCACCTTGAATAAATTACAGATTTGTCTGAGTTTGACCATTTTAAGTACACAATTCAACTAAAATATATGACACAGATCTGCTGCTTTTAGACATTTAAATGTGCAATTGTTACATATTATAGCTTTAACACCTCTATGATGGGCTCAACTGAACATTATAGGCTTAATAAAAGTGGACTTCAAGTCAGAAATTGCATTAGATTGTACAGTTGTACCTAATTAAGTGGCCACAGAGTGAATAAAGCTCAGGACTCTGACAATGAAGACTGGAGGTCACATTTACAGCCTCTGTGCGGTAACATTTTTGTAAGTGTTGTAAGAGAAAGATTGTGGTTTTGGTTAATAAAGTAAAGGCATTGTGTTCCATGACATAAGTCACTGCAGACTTTTTTTTTTTATGTCAAACTCAGACAACCACCTGTCCCTAACCTTAATTATCAAGTGCAGTGAGTGACTAAACATGACCATCAAAAAAAAGTTGAATAATGCTTTATTTAATATGAGTAGATATTCTGTTTCCAAGAGCAGATACTGTAGGAAAACAAATGAAAGATATTTTTCAGATTTCCTACATTTTGCAACTTGCCAGATACATTAATTAGCAACATTTCCTCATTATTCTGTTGCAAATTAGTTGTATATAAATGTAATTTCAGGGAGACATGGTTGATGTACAGTAATTGTATCTCCATTTTCTTTTTCCTCACTCATTTTTTTTTTGTCCACTCCAGAGAATATCAGTCAGACTGATGTAGGGTTGTTTTGATATGATCTCGATTTTTTTTCCATTTTCATAAATTTAATAAGTTTTTATTGTGTACTCAAGGAAATATCAATTAAACTGGTGTTGGTCAAAATGGCACTGTCTTTGTAAATGAACTCTTCATATGCAAGGCTATGAATGTGCATATACATGTTCATTGTATGTTTTATGTTTTTCATGTTAGACACAATCATCTGCAAGCTTTGAAGACAAGCTTACCTGTGAGACAATAGAGAATAATTATCTACCCGTCTACACAGGAAATGGACCGCACTCATGAAGCTCTT
Source organism: Lutjanus campechanus (assembly GCA_027495735.1). Lineage (NCBI taxonomy): Eukaryota > Metazoa > Chordata > Actinopteri > Lutjaniformes > Lutjanidae > Lutjanus > Lutjanus campechanus. The sequence continues at coordinate 25,505 of JAJHUR010110756.1, read as the reverse complement.
CTGTGCACAAGCAGGACAAAGCACACGACAATACCTCTCATTCACCTATTCACACACACACACCAGGGCGGCGGAGCTGCCATGTAAGACGACGGCCAATTTCGGGGTTCAGTGTTTTTGCTCAAGGACACGCTGACATGTGGCCATGCAGGAAGAGCCAAGGACAACACACTCTACCTCCTGAGTCACAGCCATCATGTCAATCAATCATTTTTTTACTTGATCGGTTAAAAACACAGCTGAGCCAAATGGTTTATTTCCATTGTGGTTTTGTGACAAAAACACACCAGATAAGCATGTTTTTGGGCAAAATGGTGAAGTCCCTTTTAGGGAGCATGTTGGAGGGACTAACACCTGTGGTTGGTAAACCTGAAAAAAAAAAAAGGAAGTTCTTGTTTATGTTGAGTTTTAGAGTCCCATTTGCAGTGCTCCCTGTATTTGTAACCTACTTGTCGCAAGGGTAAAAAGAGCAAATAATAACACAATTTTCTGCAGTTTGACATATATATTTAAAGACTTGGGGGGGATTAATTTAAAGACTTTACTAAATCAGTTTTTGTAGCGCAGTAATCCACTTTATATAAGGATAAATACTGTATGTTTATTTAGAGATTTGCATGTCAATGATTTGTGCTGTTATGGTTATTGAAAATGACTCACTTATTCACTTCACTTCTACTCAGCTGCTACTTTACTTGAAAAAGAATTACATCTTCTCTGCTTTACCAAAAAAAAGTCATATATTCACATAAGAAGACTATTTCCATGTCCACAATGCAAATTAATTTAAAGAACATAGATAATAAAGCAACAGATTAAGGGAACCTGCCAACAAGGCAATAGCTGTATTTTCCAACACAGCATTCATTGCCAATAAAAGCTCAGACTGAAGTATTTTCCAAATTATTCAGCTCCTTTGAAAGCTCCACCATCACCGCATGCCTAAGTGTCTAAGTACTTATGGGAGGTGCGTGTGTGTGTACGGGGGGGGGGGGCAATGATTGCCAAGAATCCGATTTTCATGCCTACGTAGATGTCTGTCTAAAAGACTCCAAAACTCTCTCCAAGTTTACTTCCTGCGTCCTCTCTGCCTCCACTGCAATGACCATTAGCCATCTTCAGGTCGGCATGGCTGCTGACTGTGGATGGCGCTGGCCAAGAACCTTGTCAAGCAAACTCTTCCCATATTTCTCAAATGCAATTTATTGCGTATAACTAATTGCGCTTCACTTTCATGCATTTGAAAAGGGGGGTTTATGCTCTACTTAAGACACTTTAGCAACACACCGTTAGACTCCTCCAGCACTGATGCACAACAGAATGCTGTCAAAGGCAAAACTGACACTGAAGGTACCTACAGTGTGATAGGCTGAAGCGTAGGGCCACTGATGAAGCTGCCATATTTGATGAGGTGACAATTTATTAATGACAGATATTAAACGGGATCATTGCTGTTTATCACAGATAAGAACCGATGATATGCACAGTCTGGCCAAATCGTAAGGCCCCACAGAGGCACGCTGTAATTGTGTGAGTGAAAACCAATAACACTAACTGCATTTGAAGCAGCTCTATTTATTATGTTTCTATGTAATCCAGCCTCCAAAACATCCCCAAAGAAAAGAATCATAACTCCAAGTCAAACACCATTACCAGCAACCTGTCCTCTTGCCAGAAATAAATGTGAATAAATATGAATTTAAATGCTTAAAGTCAGCACAACTTGATAGGAAAGTACATGAATATAGATTTTAAGAGACTTATCTAACTTGAGGTGTGTGACCTTTATTAAGCCACAAGCTCTGCGCACACACTGACAGCAGCGAGGAAACAGGTGTTAGAGGAAAGACGACGCACACGCAGCAGCTTTGACGGGGAAAAGAAAAGCCTAAAATCCGTGCTGTACAATCAGCTTTTTAAACACTTTAACCCTGACAGTCAGAATGGATGTTGTGGCATTATTATTTTTGACCTGCTTCTTTTATTTCGACGGGGCAGCCTTGTTGAAAGATTTACCCAATTTAAACCCCGACACTTCATGTTCTGTAAGACATTTCTGAAAAGTACATTTTCTTCTGATGTGTTATTTTTAACATTCAGGTGCGAGGAAATTGTTAAGAATTGTCACTGCTTCTTTGTAAAAGGACAAAGTGAAAAAAAAAAAGTACTGAGTGGTCTAAAGAGACATACTGAGGACAAGTGGAAAAATGACAATGACATGCTTAATAGGCAGTAGAAATTAGAGAATTATAATTAGCTGCCAGAAAGCAATGGAAAGGAAACGATATTTACTGTGAAAATGATTATATGGAGGGTTTACTTTGAAGTGGAGAAGAAAAACAGTCTAAATGACACGAAGAAAAACACATGAGGGTGGTGCAATACAGAAAAAAACAAAGGGGAATCATTTAAAGTGTTGTTAATAATTGCCAACTCTTCCGGCTCTCACACTCAACCCACAAATAGTTCACTCGCCATATACAACATCTGCTTGACAGATAATTATATCAATATGATTAACCCTGTCAGAAGTGATTCTTATTTTCCACTCAGAGCAATTTCTTGTTACCCTTCTCGAAAGTAAAAATGAAAGTTGAAAATTTCTATTAACTCCTGCCTTTGTTAAATGATTCGCATGTCCACTACATCGGACGTTTTGACTGAGACGGCGTGCATGGATGAGCATGGATGACTTCATCTGGAGGCATCTTAAAGGAATAATTTAGACATTTTTTTGGAAACACCTACAACAGAATGCTGTTTGTTGATTTCAGTGTTCAACACAATCTCCCTCATGAAGCTGATTGGCGAACTGAGCACTCTGGGCTTCAGTACCACACTCTGCAACTGATTGTTGGGCTTCCTCACAAACAGACCCCTGACGGTTCGGATTGGCGGTTGCACCTCCCCCACTCTAGCGCTCAACACTGGAGCCCCCCAGGGCTGTGTGCTCAGCTCCCTTCTGTTCTCGCTGCACACCCACGACCTTAGCCTGCCCCCTGCATGGAGAAAAACTATTGGGAAGTCTGCACATGACACCACTATCATCAGCCGGGGTTTCAAACAACGATAAGACTTTATATCGGGAGAAAATCAATAGTCTTGAAGAGAGAAAACAGCAGCCTACTGCTCAACGTCAGCACAACCAAGGAGCTGATTGCTGATTTTCTGAGAAGCAAAGCAAAGACGCACACCCCTGGGAATCAACATCACAGAAGACCTGTCATGGACATCACACATCTCCACCCTGGTAAAGACGGCTCAGAAACGGCTGCATTTCCTAAGGAAACTTGAGAAGGCAAAATTCCTGTGCCATGTTTTTCTTCTTGTCTTCTACAGTGGAGCAATTAAACACATCCTGACTGGAAACAGTCCAATCAACTTTGCAGCTCTATATTCTAAAAGTGAAATATTATGGAGTCAACATTATTACCTGAAAATCAACCATAAATCATCTACATTACCCATTTTTTTAAAATATCATGAGTGAGTCAGTTAAAAAAAAGTGAGATCTGCATTAATACAACTTAATATTTATATTAATTTTGGCTCCATGTCATGCAGGTCATTTGAGTAAAAAAGAAAAAGTCATTTATTGGTCAGATACAATAAAGTTCACCTCTTAAAACAATGTATTTTCATTGCCAAGAATACTGAGACCAATAATCGTTAAAATATTTATTTAATGTTCTCCACTGTTATACTGTAGCTACAGTCTTGCTTGTTTTGGGTATGATGGATCTAATTACTGTATACAGGAACAGTTGAAAAGAAAGGTCACATAAACCAAACATAAACCAGCCAAAAACAGCCTGTGTGCCCTCCCAGGTGTCCCCAAACTGCTAATATCCCCCTCCCTTGGCAAGATTAAATATTTGTACACCCTTCCCCTTTTTGTGCTGCCCTTTATTCAGTCCCAGCAGAGCGAGATATTAGGCAAGCGTCTCATTTTCAATATTTACCAAGGTTAATCACTGCAGATTAGATATTCTGAGTCTTTATTTGTGAAATTTGTTGGGACACAAACACATATCTGAGATTGAAGATCCAAACTCTGACATCTCGAGCTCTCCCATGTTGCGATCTGTGAAGTCGACTCAGCTTATCAGCGGACACAGGCCAAGTCTTGTAAGCAGCCAGCTGGTGCCTAAATGAGTTGCCCAAACTTTATCAGCCAAGAGGTTTTCTTTGCCACTACACGGAGCTCAAGCCAAAACACACATCTGATGACGACAGCCAACACAGCAAAACAGAGAGGAAAATCTACACAGAAATGGATGCTAGATTAATGTGATTCTGTCTGTTTATTCTTTGTTGCTCTTTTCAGTTATTGTCTTATTATTTTGTCTGTGCGGGATTCATAGTGGCACTCGCTGTGAAATAATCTAAGTAATCTCAGAGGGACAGATCAGATCCAAATTTCATGTGACCAAAGATTCATTTGGCTCCAAAATGAGAGCATTATACCCAAGTTGTGCACACAAATCAAACCTGCAGAGTTGTGAGGAAGCCGCTATAAGCTCCAGAACACGCTGGGACTTTTTCAGCGCCGTGTTTGAGGTTGTGGATGTGATTCAAAGCAAGACCATGTAATCAGTTGGGCTGTTTGGCAACACGAGTCTTACAGGGAAGGAGGTAGCCTGTGCCCAATTACCTCAAATCCATGAGTCAGTTTCCTTCACCACTCTTTTCCCCAAGGGCTGTCAAAATTGCATTCATTTTTAATGGGACATGTGAGTTATGACCATTTTATTTGGCTATCACTGGGAACACACATTTTTTGCATCCGCACAATTTTTTAAAACAAAATTTAATCATTCATTTATAAATTTCATTTAATTTGTCCGTGCTATTCTCAGTTGAGCATTTTAGAACATTCATTTAAACTGTTAATATTCATGTCAAGCATTTAATTTGAGTAGGAGAAAGAAATTCCCATGGACCAATGTGGTTTTTTTAGCACCCTAATGGTGTCTAGTTAAGAATTTTTGATGTCGCTGAGGTTAACTAATGTCCAGTGGGGTTCATTTGGCAGCCATCTTGAGTTTATGCTCACACAAATGGCAAAAAACTCCTGAACCAGACATCATACAAAGGCAAAGAAACCCACTTTTCTGGAATCAAATGAAAAGGTACAAAGTGACATGGTACAACTTTTGCTATTTAGATTTGCAAAAGTTTCCTGAAATAAGGTTCTTAAATGGAGGGCAATGAAGAATATGGGATGAAAATCTTAGATTATGGCATGAAAAACTGAGAATATTGATTAAAAGTGTGGAAATATGGAATAAGAGTCTGAGGATATTTATTAAATGTCTGAGAATATAAATTAAAAGTGAGAACATGGTATCAAAGTCGAAGAAAATGGAATGGAAGTCAGAGAATATGCAATAAATGTCTCAGAAATGTTAGAATATGGGTTAGGAGTCATAGAATATGGTATGAAAGTCTGAAAATATGGAATAAAAGTAGCAATATTAAATGCAAATGTGAAAATATGGAATGAATCACAGAGAATATGAAATGAAAGTCTATAAAAAATTGTACCAATAGAAGCCTCGGGGGTTTTATAAAATGTTTGTATCCAGTTTTTTAAAAACTATAATAATAATAATAATAATTTGCTGGAGCTCAGGTTCAATTTCAAACAATAAAAACAAACAAGAGAGCTGAACTTTAAATTTCCCTCAGGTTATCATTCAAATGTGCGCATAAGGAGATCTAGGACATTTATCACCATCAAATGACCCAGGTTGTGTTGAGCGCACGCTACTTTGTTGCCCTGAACTGAGCCTCCCAGGCAGAGCTCCGCATCACAGGCAGTTCAAGCACCAATATGCATTTTCAACCACAACAATCAAATTAATAAGGTAGGCATTCCAGTCTCATTATAGCAGTAAATCATTAAACACTCCAGCAAACCGAACAAACAAAAAAGGATTTGAGAGATTCTTTCAACACATTCAATATGAATGTTCAGACTTGTCAGATTTGCTCATTAAAAAGGTTTTCTTGTATCTGTAACAATATTAAATGTTGCAGTTTTTTTTAAACAACACAGCTGTTCCAACGGCAATCAAATCACTCAAATCATCTCCCTGCAGAAATTTAACTTACTGCAATGGTAAAAATAATATTGTAACACTATTGAACCCAGCAGAGGATTTCTCTTCATGTTTGCCTGCCTCCACAGAGAGGTCAGAAGTCACGGTCAGCTCAAGGACACTGAAGCAGAGATAGCAGATATGAGCTCATGCAGAAGCCTGAAGCTGTGGTTAAAAAGGTCAGCCACGAGTTCTTGCAGCCTCCTGTCAAAACTCGATGTAATTTATCACCACAGAGAAGAATAATGCGCACAAGTGCTGCAAGTGTTTGAGAGAGCTTACCGGATTTCATGTCATCCACAGGCTTGGTTAGATTTCATTTACCTTTTCGCTCAGGGATATCAATTTCAGTCTGTCAGTCGGTTTGGTTCAGACTGGAATATCTCAACAACTTTAGGATGGATTGTCATGAAATTTCATTCAGACATTCATGGTCACCACTGGATGAATCCTACTGACTTTAATGATCCCTTCACTTTTCCTCCAGGGCCTCTCTACACAAACATTCATCTGCCTCAGGTTCGATTAAGAGACTAAGAACAATATACATCAGGTACTGATTGTACCAGTGGTTAGTCAGGCAGTAACTTAGTCAATCAGGTTTGCAGAGTCAGCCTTAGCTTTGCTAAAACACCACCAAAACCTAGAGAGAGTGGGAAAATTGGCAAATACACAGTCCACAGTCTATTCTTCCTCCTGACACAGACCCTCTGCTTAAGACAAGTGGATACAATAACCCAGACTTTGCAAGACGATGTGATGAAGAGGAAAAGCTGGCATTTCTCTCTTTCACTGACCACAAGACAGGACACTGCTTGGAGTAGCAAGTTCCCGTTTCGGGGTAATAGACAACATGGTATAGGATCAGTACAGACTTCCGTACTTGCCGATGTCTGATGCAGCTTTTTAGGCTGCATCAGAGGCATTTTCCAAAACTGGTATTGGTATTGGAACAACCCTGTTTGTGAATCTAAGTAAAGGATCAGTTGTATTAACTTTGCTTAGCTTTATCATCTTCTTGAACTTTTAATTTGTCCTTCAGTTTACGACCAAATACCTGCAAAAACTAACGATGCACCCATCCACTGCAATTAGTGCTACTTAAGGCTACATTTTGGGGGTTTTCCTCAAACTTGTGGTCATTATTTACTTATACAGGAAGCTATTATTCTGAATATGAGTCTAAGGAGAGATGAGGGCTGGAAGGGAGACATCAGCCACTGTTAGTTCCATCCCCGCCGCCAAAGTCTAGTCGTCACAGCCCCATGGCCCATGCATTTGTGCATGCAGAGCAGAAATGCGGATGCTCGTCCACTTACAGATACTTGTCTCTGCCTGTTGTTTTGTGTTAAGGTTTTGATTATAATCAAGCACTATAGATGAGCTCCATTTATTGTTTTTTTTGTTTTTCTTTTTTGCTGCAGTCAACACAGCGTCTAAGATGGAGCTAAGATGGTGAACATTATACCTGCTAAACATCAGCACGTTCACATTATTCCATTAATACTTAGTGCAAAGCACCAAAACAGCAGCCCGAAAACTTTATTTTTCTTCCTCTTCTTATCCAACAAACAGAGAAAATGATGGTGGAACAGACAGTACGGTTGTGTGCCCTCAATTACTTGTTTGTTGTCCCTCCATTATTTGTGGTTTGTTTTAACCATCAAGCGTAAATGACAAGATGTTTTCCTTCGGGATTGAGGGGATGACTCCAGCTGTCAGATTCCACTGAAATTTCTAAACTTCAATAAGTCAAATTCTTGTTACCATCCTTGGATTCAGTATCATTCTGTCTCTCCTACTCTTTTTTCCCTTTCAACTCCCATACCGCGTAGCTTGATATAAACTAAACACCACTATTTTAGGTCATCAAACACTCAAATGGAAAAGTAATTGTGTGTAAAGCGCGCTCCATTCCATTCATGTAATAAAAGCATTGGGGATGCAGTTTGGAGGCCAACAATCTAAATCGAATCTCGTAGTTTCCCCTTAAACGTTTTCCTCGCAGGCCTTGCTCTCCATGGAGCAGTTGATACAGATCAGACAGAATTGGAGAGGATAAAGTTCAGCAATGAGGGAGGTTTTTTTCCCCCCCCTCTCATCTGCAGTTGATGGTGATTCTCTCATACATGGCTGGCTCCCATTTACAGGGTTGTATTGCTACTAATGTCTATCTTTTTCACTGATGGGGAAGCTGGTATAGCGAGAGACACTCCGTGAAGTTTTATCTTTCGTGTGAAATGTGAGACTTGCAAACAATATTTCCTTTCAAGTCTAATGTCAGGTTGAGGTAATTTCCTGTCATTCATCTGTTAAGACACGCAGGCAGGCATCCGTATGAAAAACTGCAGCTGAATGTAGAGGTAGAGACTATTGCATAATTTTATTCATCACTCACTTTGACTGACAGTATCGCACTGTCACATCTGATCAAATACAGAATGTGCTGCTGAATTAATTAACAGACGGCAGCAAATGTAGGAAACCTAAAGGCATTTGCTTCACCCCCACCCATGAGTCAGAGGGTGATGACGGGCTTGTTAGTGTCATTCATTGATGACTGAACAGGTCTGCCAGGTACAAGTCCAGAGTCTGTATGAAGAACGTAACTTGTTGGAAAGTAAATCAAACAACCACAAATAGACACAAAATGATCACAAAGTGACACTAAATGATCAGTAAGTGATGAGACGACAAAAAGACGTAAAACCACCACAAAGTGATGCAAAAGGAACATAAGGTGACACAAAACAATCCCAAAATGACACAAAGCAACCACAAAGAGATGTAAAAACAACCACAAAGCAATGCTAGATGACCACAAAAATGCAAAAAATGACCAAAAAATGACAGAAAACAGCACAGAGAAGGGAAACGACCACAAAGAGTTGATAAAGAAAAACAAGGAGACACAAAACAATCACACAGTAATGCAAAACAACAACAAAAAGAGACAAAACATCCACAAAAAGACACAAAAGGACTTCAAAGCGATGCTAGACGACCACAAAAAGGCACCAACAATACAGAGATGCAAAACAAACACAAAGCGATACAAAACAACCACAAACAGATGCAAAAGATCCACAAACAGATGCAAAACAACCACAAACGGATGCAAAACATCCACAAACATGCAAAACAACCACAAACAGATGCAAAACAACCACAAAGAGGCATTACAAAAACAAAAAAATATGCAAAACAGCCACAATAAGACACAAATTTGCCACAAAAAGGAGCAAAACAACCCATTCAAAAGTTTCTAAACCCTGCCCGGCCAAACAGTTTATGCAAGGCTGCTTCCACTTTGCCAGCTAAAGTCATGTCCTTCTGATGTCCAGGCTGAGAGGACATTCATTCATTCTCTGAACCTTAACCCCCTCTATTATACATTCTTAACCTTTCCTCTTCTTGTGAACAACATAAATCTCTCAAAAGGTCCTCACAGGAGAACACATTTATGTTTTTTTGTTCTCAATCTGACCCAGTAACTTGGTTGTAGAACAAATGTCACACTCACAGAAGCACACAGAAGCAAATCATAATCATTCATTTAAGGAAAAAAAAAAGTCTAATTCTGCATGACATATTGTCCATTTTATCGGCTTTACCACTCGGTGTGTCTGTCACAAATGGAAACACACTCGCTGAAGACGGAGAGTTGCTTCCTATTAACGTCCCCCGTTAGCGCTCTGGTCTAGCTCTGAAGCAATGATCCATGACACAAATGATTAATGAGAGCGTGACATGTAATGTTTTATATCGCTGCAATGAAACTTTTATAAATGTCACCAAAAAAAGGACAGCGGGATTGCCAGGCAGAGCAGTGCTATTCATAGATGTAGATACTAGAGTGAGGGCTAAGATTGGGTGTATCCAGGCAAATTATTAATGAGGGATTGCTATAATACGCAGGGCAATTTCATGTAAAGGGGTCTTCCTGGTAGTAGGATATGTAGAGTCAAACATCCAATGTCACCTGGCAACACGTCTGTGATATTTAATTAAAATACAGAGGCAATATTTGCACACACTCAGTTTGGCCTGCTTTTGATGTCAGCGCAGTGAAAGCCAAGCAGTTGTCACAAGAAAAGAGGGTGGGTGGGTGAGTGGGTGGGAAAAGGGGGCAGAGGTGTCAGCTCAGCAAAAGCTAAGATGTCTCAAGGTCACTCGGCAGCATCAGCATGATGCGTATGGCCGGTAAACACTTATTCAGACAAATGGAAACACAGCAAACTGCATCTTCTGTTAGCCATTTTTGGATATTAAACCTACATGAAACAAAATTATAAGGATTGTATTCAAATGACCCCAAACAAATCCAAAAATCAAAAATAACTGAGGACTGCAGTAATAAAATCACAGCCTGCTGTTGTTTCACGACCATGAAGACATATTTTGTCAGCCAGCTTCATGCTAGCAGCAATGAACATTGACAGAAAAACACACTTTTCAAGGCAATGTGTGCACAGTTTTTAATCTGCCATCCAGATGACGTCTTTTTCAGAGACACTGCAACTTATTTTAGGAAGACAATGTCAAGACACATTCTGCACATGCTCCAACAGTGTGGCTTTGTAGTGAAAGAGTTCAGGTACGAGACTGGCCCGCCCGCAGTCCAAACCTGTCTCCCACGATAAATGTGTGGCGCATTATGTTTTCGTTGCCACCATCAGACTAATGTTCTCTCCGCTCTAACTGATTTCAACGGGCGAGGTGGGATTTGATTTTCCTGAGCAAATCACTAGAGACCGATGCATGTGCCTAAATCTAACGTCAGCATCCATCTTGTCCATAGCAGTCGCCGTGACTCCTCCTTGGTTCTGGCGCACAACTTGACAACAGCGTTACTCTGGGCCATGCTGATTGGCTAAAAAAAAAACGCTATTTCATGTCATGAAGCCTTATGAATCAGTTAACTTGGTGGAGTTTTAAGTTATCAACATTTATAGAAAAATACTTGATCGGACCCAAAGTGTTCAGGTGCTGCAAGAACCACAACTAACCTGAGTCTGAAAAATGCAAAATAAGGTACAGTAGGAGGCTGTAAATTTGCATTTGATTGTTTTTTTTCCCCATGTGCTATGAAAGACAACCTCACTGTCAGATAATTGAGAGCTGTAACATGGTTCATTTGCCTTTAGAAAAAGGAAACTGTTCTCAAATTCACTTTAATCCTTTAATTAACCTTTTTAAAAAAAGGCAAAATCAGCTTTGGAGATGTGTTGTTTTCTCTGGATGAGCTCTGAAAACATTTGGTTTCTCATAAAATGACACATTTAATTTTACATATTCATTACATGATATCAAAGAGGAGACGCTTGTTAAATTCAACTTTTGCACTGATTAAAAGATAATATTTTGTGAGATAAAACAATTTATAGAACAAGCAAATGAACTTCATGACTTCAAAAAGTGATCAGAATGTTTTTAAAAACTCCAGGAAGGATGCTGACGCAAAATCTGTGACATCAGACACCATTCAGTGGGAAACATATCAATATTGGCTGACAAATACAGCGTGAACACCTGCTATATTTATCTACTATCTACCCGCGGAGATGCTAATCTTTCATCATGGCACGCAAAACTAAATCAACATTCTTTTAGCTGAAAAAAGTGTTAAATGGAGCTTCATCCATGAGAGCTGATGAGTCACAGATCGACTTTATGAACCCTCTGAATGTTTGAGCTCCACGATCCAAATGAGCTTTCTTTAATTATACTGCTCCCGGTTTTTATTTTTACCAGAAAATGTGCTCACATCCCTGTAAAATCTCCTCAGGCAAATTCACTGTATCCACAAAAGTTGGTCTGCCTTCCTCTGACAGCACAGAAGAGCAGCTCCAGTTTTTTCCTTTTGATGATTTCTTGGCTCTGGTGCTCGTGTTTGCAAATCTAGGCTAAGATTACAAAAATAACACATTAATTCTGCTATAGATGGATTTTCTTTCACTCCCATAGGTTCTGAAATATATGCGTAAGGGCATTTATTTTGATTCAAATGTGAAGTGTGTTTCAGCTGATTTATTTTTAGGCAGCAGTTCCACATATTAGTCTGCTTTTTTTTCCAACTCTTACCTGCTGTTTTTGAGAACTGAATGTTTATCTTTAAGCCAAAGTCACATTCTGGATTAAAACAACATTACTTCCAGCCGTTTATCATTTCACATTTCAAAAAATGTAGTGTTGTCAGTCTGTAAAAGTGCCAACAGACTTAAACAACCTTTGCCTAGTCAAGCAAGGGTGTGCAAATAATGTGCTGAAGCATCCTAGAGAAAGACACCAAATCCATCCAAATACAGAGGAACTTCTCTGCATGACCCGACATAACCTTCCCCCCGTCTACCTTCCCACATGGGTCAAAACTAGTAATGAAAATATATTTGCATACCGTCACTGTTTCCAGAATATCTGGCCAATTCTCCCAGTTCAGTGGACTGTTGACTCTCATATTGTTAGTGTAAACAACGACACTTGTTTGTGCCAAGTATTCAATCTGCATAGCTCAAATTATTTATAATTAGCGTGTCATTCGTGCCCCAGGTCACAGCGACACTGGTAATTATAAACCTCATTTTACAAGAAAGTATCATCCAAATATCTCCGCACTGTGGCTCAGAATGAAGCTTTAAAGGCTTTCTTTAGAGGCATGGAGGCAGAGCAATATGATTGCAGCATTGTTTGGTTTTTGGGACGCCCCCTTGATTCATTTCTTGTCTGTTTGAGGATTTACTCACACTGGAAAAAAAAAAAGAAAAGGCAGATTGCTGAAATATAGCGAGGAAAATGAAAACAAAACAGCCACCACTATAATTACACAAATTTACGGTCTGATCAAAATTAGATTACACGTCTTACTAATGCTGTTTAATAGCTGTAACCTCCGATTGTTTGAGTTTTAGAGATTAAAAGTAGAAAAGTCATGATCGCACCTCTATGAGGCTGCACACAACGGTGCTTTGAGCTAAATGACATCACATAGCAACCAAGACAACATCATGGATGTATGATGAGCAGGATACCAGACAAAGATGGCACCTATTTAGATCGATTGCTCGCCTGGCACCAAAAGGTTTCTGGCTACCAGGTTTAATTTCACGGTATGTAGCCCTCTGTACATATGCAGTAACGTTTCTCCAGCTGGCCCTGCCCACAAGCTCACATTCGCCACACAGACTTTACATTGTGATGACGTGACAGATTTTTAAATTGCTTTTCTCACCCTGAAGAAAGTTTGACGAGTATAAAAACTCCATGGATACAAATTCTCCATGGACAATGTTAACGTACCAATGATTAGCGCGATGCTCATCATTTTAGTTTAGCCAGTTAGCATGCTAACATATTCATCAAAGTATATTTGGCATGTATATAGTTTACTCTGTTCATAATCTTTTGTTTTTAGCGTGAAAGCTTGCTAACCTTTTGGCAATGACAATACCAACATGCTAATTGTTTAGTAGGTTCAACAACTTAGTTTAGCTTGTTAACCTGCTCACTAGAGCTGGAAATTATTTTTCTTCCACTATTCTAAATTCTACCAAGCATCACTGAGTTTTGCATAATGTTTGTCTTGCTTTGGAAAAAAAAATAGTAATTTTTCCTCTCAAAAGATATTCATTCACCTGTGGTTATTTACTTCTCTCCCTCACACCACAGACACACATGCAGTCAGGAGTGGTGCACTGTAGTCTGCAGAGCCCTTTAAAGTCAGGATGCAGTCTTTTAAAACTTTTAAAAAAACTCAGAACTTTGCCAATCTGACATAAGGTATGGGGAACTCTCAGCAGCATTTCTTATAAAGTTAACTGAAATTTTAAATAGATAAACAAAGTAGCTCCCCAAAAGTTTTGTAAAGTTAAAATAAAAAACTAATAAAGCTTAAGTTTGTATTGAAACTTGAGTTCTCTTCTCAAAGTCCCTGTCCACAGTAATAGTCACACTTCAGTAGCTGCAGCAGGTTGTGCTACAGACAGCAGAGCTGCAGAGCCGCTCCACTGAGACGGCTACTGTACTAAAAAATTGCAGTGACTCTCCTGAAGACATGCTCACAAGGAGCTAAGGTCATTATAGTTAATAGTATATCACTGTTAACGTAAATCACCACAACGGAGTGTATTATCCGGGGACTCTGGCAGAAGAGCGACTGATTTATAAGTTGTCGCTTTCGCCTCCATTTAGTGAAATCCTGAGGGCTGTGACTTCAGGCGTTTTCACTGGTGTAACTAGAAAACCGGATATGCTTGTCGTCACAGAAATAAATCACAAGATTGTGATGTTTATTGTAACTTTGGAGATATCTGCCGGCTTCCCCTCGACACAGCTCAACTAACTCAGCCAAGCAGCTCCAGTCTCGACGGAGCAGCTCCACAGCCTCTGCCTGTCTGTTACACAGCAGCCTTCAGTGCCGACTGGCTATTACTCGTGATGTGCAACCAATCAAATCGAGCCGTGGGCGGGACATTGAGCGAGACTAGAGAGTGCAGTCGATCAATCAATTATGTGCATCGGAGCCAAAGTTGCGCATGTTTAAGATTCAAGAACTTTACAGCGAAATTGCAGATTATCTCTTCGATTAATCTATCAATTGATTTATCAATTAATCTAAGGATTATTTTTGTTATTATTCAATTATATAACAATTAATTTACCTACATGTCAAAAACTTGCCTCATTAATATTTCAATGTCTTATTCAATGTCATATTCACTCATAATCCTGAAAAACAGACACATTAAAGCACATTAGAATAATGATAATAGTGGCATATTTTAAAAATTCCTCTGATTTTCACTCTATTTAATAGACTCCATGTCAGATGCCTGATCAGAAGAATACTGGACCTCAAATTTAAAATGAGCTATGATGCATATTAATTTAATCACTAATCACTGTCAAACCTTCACTGAACTGGACAATCAGTACTTTGACTTGAAACTTAAACTGGGTATGACGTGGATCATATGCAGGTAAGATGGTCACTGGCAGTTTGTTTGCATCAGTGGGGCACAGACGATACTTTCTGTCATTTTTTCTGGCGAGCAAAATGAATTACAGACTGTCTTTAACGTTAGTTTGATGCATTTCTGACTCATACGAAGCTGACAAAGTGAACAGAAAGTACAAAACAGACAAACATCACCATTAGATGACGCATGATGATAATCCGCATGTATCATGTTTGGGTGCTGTAAACTGTAAACAGGGCGATGTTGCTGTTGCTGCTGCAGCTGCAGGAGATGGAGGAGGACAGGTCGCTTGGTGCTTCACTTCCTGCACTCGTGTGGAGCAGCTGTCCTGCTGTGATAAATCACGTCCAGTTTGTGGAGCTAAAGAGAGCCAAACTGTTGCGTCTCTGTCTAAACTACGACCACACTTTAGATGATCGCGGCGAGTCTCTCTGCAGCTTGTTCTCTGGGTGAGTAAGCATGCTAGCATGTTGGCATAACAATGCTAACATGCTGATGTTTAGCAGGTATATCCTAATGTTTACATGTGCAACATCTAGTTTCATTTGCTAATTAGCACTAAACACACAACTGCAAGCAGGCCTATTTAGTCATAAACCAAACTTTTGGACACACTGAAATTGACCTAATGGCAGCACTAGAGTGAAAGATCAGAAAAGTTTCTACAAGTCAATTTCACGGCAATCCATCAAATAGTTGTTGAGATATTTCACACTTCAACAAAGTGTCCAAAAAGTGTCATGTGCGTGCATAAAATCACTGCTGTATTATTAAAGGAGCTTGGATCCTCTCAGGTGCAGTGCTCCGGGATGTCACCAGCCTGGACAGACACAGTCCATTACATATTCATGCATACACAACATTTCTGGCAGCTTTTGCTCAGCAAGTGATTTCATATCTGGATTACGGAGGCACAATGTAGCTCCCTTGCAAAGACAGTGTTACACAGCTTCCTATATTTTCCTTTGTGGGCCACATTTAGTTTTGAAATAACTCAAAGAGTCTGACATGGAGCAAACAGTCTAGTTTTATAAAAGGTTTAATTATGGCTGCATGAAAATAATTCCATTTCAGTAAAACCTTTGCAAAATTTAATTTATCCCCTTTAGGGTGCAAACAACAAGTCTAAATGTGACTGCCTGATACTTTTTAATGTGTATTTTCTTGTATCACACAGCAGAAATAGAAAACACTAATTTACTTTGATGATATGGAATCAATGGATTGAAGCCAGAGTTTGATTTTTTTTTTTTTTTTTCCATTCTCGGCTCTGTAAGCAGTGTGGTCTCACCCACACCAACTAACACCTTTTAAATAATTCAGCGACCTGAGCCACTGAAACTGACCTAAAATATTAATGAAGTAACACAAGTTTCTGAATTCAAGCAATTAGCTTGAGTCCTATCATCTCTCCAGAGTGGTTCACACAGTGGGAGGTTGAATCTAACCACTCAGAGCATTTGAGATGTTTAGATGTTTTAAGTTTATGGCCAATGCTTTGGACTGAGGCGGTGCTTAACTTGTAGACGAGCCCGGAGTTTATTTTAGCTAATTATTAGTTTAAAACACATATTTTCCCATAGTTAGTGCTTCAAAACTTTGAGATGATTTAAAGTGCCACAAAAACACTCGAAAGACCTCTCACCTGACCCCTGTGAACCAGCTGAAATTGCACAAGACGGCAGAAATAAAGGTTCGGTCTCTGTGACCCAGGTTTTAGTCCCGGCTCTTGTAAATAACTTTTCCGCTGTGTTTTTATTTAATCATGTCCAACAGCTGACCCTAACTTCACCATTAAATTCATCATGTGGTTAAGGTAAATTCCACTGGTCAACTTCAGGCAAAGTTTTACTTGCCTAAAATCAACTCAGACTGTTTATTCAGAGTTCCTCTCTCAGCAAGAGAGTGCTGCAAGAATGGCTCACAGGACTGAGTTAGCACTTTTGCCCCCTCGCTTCTTTCATCCCAAAGTCACAGAGTTTTTAGGTAAATGCCTGAAATAAGGTCTCTGTTTAATACGAGCTTTAGATATTTTCTTGTTTTGTTCTATGACATAAAATACCTCTCTTGTGAATTTTAAAGCTTCTACCTGCCTTAAAAAGGTGGCTTCTAAGAAATGGCTAAATGAGACTACAGATGCTGTCGGAGACAGCATAGCTTTTTTACTTCCAACGATTGCATGCAACAGAACATGCAAGTATCCTAAACTTTTACTTGCCGCAGAGCTTATTTTCTGTAATAATCCAAAGGGAAAGATATCATTGGCTTTTTGTGGAGGGAACCAGAGTGATGCACACTTCTGGGCTGGCCTACGAAGTTCCGCAATCCCCGCAGCATTAAAACAGGCTCGTTCAAAATGAACCGGGCCTGTGCGGGATCAGTCACAGATGATAGATTTGTGTCCGACTTGATCCCGACTTGCTCTGACGTCATGCTCACAGGGGCAACCATAACCTCAAGAGATAAAGGCCGGAGCAGTTTTTAGAGGCAGTAGTTGCTCTTCACTGACTGCAAATGCCTGGCTGTCACCTGATCGACTGACTGAGCCTGCCTCCTGCCTCGGCCGCCTGGTCTCGTCTACTTTGCAGGCGAGGCGCACTTCATCTCGAACAGGCCTGTTATGTAACTTCTGCAGCGACTGTGGCCACAAGTGGACACTGAATCTCCCTTTATTTTCCAAGATTCTCTTGGGTCATTTCCATTAAATACATTTTCATGTCTATATGTGACACTTCTGGCCTTCTACCTCTTGTGTATTACTGAAAACTTACTAATTGATGTCATTCACACAGCATAGAGGTTAATTAATAACTTTAGTTGGCATTAGCCACTTTGAGCCACCGATCATACCAAGCCAAGCAACGCTGTAACAGCAGGTCTTCAAGAAGTAAGAGGAATACTGTGTTATTTCTTCTTTCAAAAGTAACAGTCTCACTTTAAGTACAAAAAGGGCACAACCCTTAACTTGTAACCTTTGCAGTGTTATTGCCATGAGCCACACCGCTCAGGGCAAACACGTGCCCTCTGGTGAACTACGAACGTCAGCGGACATTGCAATTGATTTGCAGGAGAGTTTCCACACTCCGGAGCCACTTTGCACAGCTCTGCTGACAACCAACGTTGAAACGGCGTGTCAAGCGTCTTTCTTGTTTTCCTTCGGCTGGCTCGCTGTGAATGATGTAGGAGGTTGTTGCCTCAATGTCAATAAATGTTGCAATAAAGTTCTGTGCCCTCGCTGGGTCTCGCTGTGCAGCATTAGGTATTGAGCGCGTTGCTTTGACAGATCGACAAGCTGCATGTACATGTGCTCCACCATCGTTACTGGAGGTCTGACTGTGACCTCGGACCGACTTCTGTCTTTCAAGTAAAATGATGGAAAGAAAAGTTAATTTGATGAGCAAGAGGGCATGTTTTCATCCTCTCTACACAATCTCGAGTATCTCATCTGATATACATTCAGCAGGGTTGCTTGCGGTCGACATAGACATAATAGTGAAAGAAAGCATAAAAGAGATGTTGAGATCTGAAGGTTTGCCCACAGGTCTCGCCTTTGACACATACAGCGGAACTTTTTCAGCAACAAAATTCAATTTGTTGACTTGTGACTCCAAATTGCTCTGTATTGTTCTGTATAACCACATATACAGATATAAAGCTAAGAGCTTCTCCTGTTTACACAGTCTCCACTCGTCTGCTGCAAAAATAGCAGCGCTCTGGATGTGGAAGGCTCATTGTCAGATCGCTCTCCAAGAGTGAGCTGGCAACAGTTTCACCCGAAGGCTGCGCTTTTTCATTTAGCCATGCCTCTGTTCATGGATGATCTGATTCTTGCCATGACAAAGGCTGATGAAGTGTCAGCCAGGATGATTTCTGATTGGCAGGTGGAACAAAAAGCGAGCAGCTAAGAATCACTATTTCACCCAGAGCAAACTGTGACAGGCATTTAGACAGTGTTGGAGGAGTTCTGTCTAGCCACAAGGGCCTTTGTAAGCATTTTTCTTTTGACACAGACTGCCAGTCAAGTAGGGGTCACCTTTAGATCCCTGAAGAAGCCTGTGGACTCCCCACCGGGCTGCACAGCATCCAGCCTCCCTCGAATTAGCTGCAAATGTCGACTTGGAGCAGAAAATTCGGAAACTAGACTTTTTCTCTCGCCACCCTACCGAACATGATTAAAAGTTAGTGAATCCAGAAATCCTCAAACCTACACTGGTAATGATTAACTCCTCTGAACATCAGTTGTTTTTGGTAAGCTGCCTTTTGCTGAGTCCTGAAAAACCTTGCTTAGGGCAGTGCCAGTCATTTTACAAGTGCTGATCCTCCTCCTCCTAAGCGGATTCGGGGGATGTTTTGACGTTTTGCCAGCCTCGGTCAGTGATAAGGATGACCCGGTCATCTCACAGCAAGCTCCTACACAACACTGTCTTTTCTGTGGAGAATAAGACAACACACTCTGTCCTTTAGTGGATGCCCTTGCAAGGAAAATGACAGTGTCCTGTGACAGCAGCACTAGAGAGAAAGAATATGAAACTTTTTTTTTTCATGCATGTTTTGATTTTCTTTTGGTTGTTCATTGATGACAAGTGGAGCAATTTTATAAAAATGGGTTGCTTTTCTGTGCAGCAGCTATAAAAGCAGCAGATAATAGATGAAAGAAGGAGTTAAGCCTTAGAAAAGCATATTGCGACGCTGCAAGACAAACAATATTTGAGCTAAGAAAGCCAAGGTGAGCTGCAGCACAACTAGAGGTTTTATTTTTCCTTCCTTTCCACTTTCATCTGCTTTTACTAACTTGGAAAGTTCTGCAACCTACATACTGTAGTGCTGTGAGGTGTCGCAAATGAAACAAATTGCCAGCTTTGCTCCAACAGTGAGCATTTTTTAGGAACAGGAGTTTGTAACCATTTGGATAGCAAATTGGTCCAGTTTACAAAGTCATTTATTCTGAGAATTAGCATGTAGAGCAAAATGGGACACAGAAAAAAAAAAGGTACGGGTTTTCAAAAATCAGAGAGCATGTTGCTTTCTGGCTTTTAGATTTGATTTAATTCAAAAGCGGGCAGAGAAAACAGAGCCTTTCAATGCTCAGCAGTACGTTCTGTGAGAAAGTGACACTAATAACGGCCCTGTGTTGAGACGTCTGTCAACTCTGCATTCTCCGCAATGAAATAAATTCTTTACAAAGGAACATGTCTCCTGCTTTCTGAACGCGGCCGGCACCATCTAATTTGTTAAATTTTCACCGCTGAAAGGGTGCCAATTTGTTGAGCCGGGAGAGGAATGTTCAATTTAGCAGAAATCGCCTCAAGAGTCCGCCTCAGCAACATCAAACCCAGTCCTCTGAAGTCAGTGAAGACACGATCAAGACCCCAAACAGGCCCCAAATACACATCATGGAAGCACTAAACATGCATGTTCTGCAAAGTGACACTATTGTCCTCTTGTTTATACTGTTCCTGCTTTTTTATATTTCCTCTCATTAACGCTGATCCTATTTTTTATATTTCTTTTGTTTATATTGTTCCTATTTTTTGTTTCTTTCATTTGTATGGTTTCTATTTTTTATATTTCCTCATGCTTATATTGATCCCATTTTTTATACTTCTTCCTGTTTATATTGATCCTAGTTTTTATTTTTCCTCTTGTTTATATTGCTTGTTTATTTATTTATAATCTATTGTTTTTATTTTTTTTTTTATTGATGGTTCTTTCTATCCTGCTATCCAATTTGCTGTTGCAACACTATAGTTCTTCCTGTTGTGGAACTACTACCTTATTTTATTATCTTATCAAGGCATGACTGTATAAAAGGGTTATACAGTAATGCTTACATTTTAGTCAGTAGACCCTGAGTTATTTGATTTTCTTCTTTTTCTTAAATGATCAGCTTCAGTTTCTTGTACTTGTACTTTGAGGCATGACTGTAAGAAGCTTGATAAATAATTGAAGCTATAGGTCAGGAAAGGAAAAGATACAACCCCCAGCACTGTGGTGCAACAGATGTTGATATTGTTGGCTGTGATTATTGGTCAGACTTGAATCAGGAAATATATGCAGAATACTTAAACAAATATATTGACATTTTGACACATATACACTTTCTTGTTGGGAAGCAGATGAGAGGATCAGTCTGGCATCTGTACATATGAAGCTAAATCCAGCAGCTGTTTTGCATAAAGACTAGAAACAGGGGGAGACGGCTCGCGTTGCTCTTAAAACAACATTTCATCTACCTGACCGATTTATGTCGATTACAAGCAAGATGTTTGATCTCTTTTTGTTGGAAGGACGTAAAAAGCCCTTCTATTGGTCGCTGGCTTAAAGAGCTGTCTGCATGCCACATCCTTGAAAAGTTAACATACACAGTGAAAAATGAAAATTTCATGAGGTTTCTTTCTTACATTCTTGGAGCATTGTGAACTTCTTGGAAACTTGGAGGTAATATATTCCTACAGAATGTCAGAGTAACTCTAATGTCTGACATATGATGTTAGGCAGTCTACGATCTCTTTCATATAATGCTGTTACCTTACTTTTGTTTTTTCTGTTTTTTTCTTACGGAGAGAGAAAGATGGTTTCACATCAGTGTGACTATTTTATGCTTTGTTACAATGTATTTTTGCAAACCGTTAAAACCAAAAGTCAATAAATAAATATACTAATACTATACTTGTACTAGTACTGTACTATAAAAAACAAAATTGAAAATGATAGACAACTAGCTATAGCTTCACATTTACCAAACAGACATTACAATCTTTTAAATTGTAAAATGTTTTGCCTCCTTTTCTTTGTGTTTTGTTGAACTCTTATAAAATGACTTCTGACTGCAAATATATTATTGCAGAATCTTCAACTTGTAACTCAAGAAGAGTTAAGTTATCATTTATTGATTCCCATAGGGAACTTCTGTCTGTCCATTTAACCCATCCTTTAAAGGTCAGAAGCAGTGGGCAACCACTGTACAGC
>JAJHUR010110755.1:754-17391 GCA_027495735.1 Lutjanus campechanus | reverse complement strand
TAAAAAAAAAAAAAAAAAAAAAATCAATATCAGTGGACACTACTGTATATTTAGAATATTTTATTTTTACTTTACTTCGTCAGCTCTTTCTGACTGGAAACCACCATTATGTAAGCCAAAATCGCTCTCTCCAAACCAACCAAACTCCACTGGCAAAATCAGTCATTTTACCTTGCAGAATACTAAATTTCTGGTCTGCCACTGCCTTGATCTGTTTGGTGGTGTTATTGTGTGACTTGAATGTTAAAGGATAGTTCTGATTCACCAATGTCACACAATAAGAAAAACAAACTAACAGATGGTAATAGAGATGTACTAATCAACTTTTTTTCAGTTCCAATCGGATTCTGATATCTGGACTTGGATATCTGCCAATACAGTTACCAACTCTCTTTTTTCTTGATGACGATGATGATGATGATGATATTATCTTTACTATTATTATTAGTAGTAGTAGTCGTAAAATTACATGGGGCTGAAACTTAACTTCAGTTTCAGTGGTGAAAAGTTCTGTTTCAGTTGATGTTGATCCACATCCAGAGTATTCTACATCTGGAAAGCTTGTTTAGTTTGTGTAATGTAACTTGTGTGATGGTGTTGTGGGGAGCTCTACAGTATGTGGCCTGTGACTTTCACGTGTGCAGCAGATAGAGCTGAGAGACAGCCCTCATTTGCATATTTTCCCATGATGCATTGCTGAGAGTTTAAGTTACTTATTTTATGTTCTAAAAGGCAAGGTGTTTGATCAGAACATAATGGTCTACGTTGGTGATGGTTTTGTTATTTTTGTGCTTGTTTATAGTTAGACCATGAGTGGGGTGGCCTGGTTACCCTGGTTTTAAATGCCAATGTTGAGTAGATGTGAAAAGCACTATTCAATTCTAAATTGGCACGTGTGAGCAGAATTTTCAACAGGAAAGACACAGCATTGTGGAATTAAGACCGGAATGTGGGTTGGTGAATTGCAATATATCAATATCAGACCCCGATACCAATACTGGATCAGATCTGTCCCATCTCTAGATGGTAGATGTGAGGTAAAATTACTAACTTTTCCCATGGAGTTTGGTTGGTTTGGAGAGAGCAATATTTGGCTTACAGGGTGATATTTGGTTAGTATATTGGTAGTTTCCCATCAGACAAAGCTGTCTGATGCCAAAGTGGTGAAAATATTCTAAATATAGTGTACACTTTATACTGATATAGATTTTTTTTTAGGTAGACTAAAATACCCTTTGTTGCTGACCCTGTCCACTGCAATTCACTGTTTTGCTTCCATGCTGGCATCCCTCTCTGCTTCTACTATTTTTCATACAATCCCTTCATAAATAATCCAAACTACCCCTTTAATTTTAAGCATCAGAAGACATTGTACCCTTTGTAAGGTAGCTGCAACATATTTGAGCAAATACAATTATGGATTCCAAAGGAAGAGTGATTAAGTTTGCAGCATACAAAGCATTTGTAAAAGACAAAACAATGGAAGAACCATCTTTGGCAACGATAATCTCTGTATTAAAACTCCACTTTTTTTCCCGTCATAGCTATGTAGCTTAGTATGTGCATGGCTGAAATGCTCATCAATAACATGGCAAAAAACACACCACTCTGCATATTTTCTGCTTAGTCTGCATAATCACATGAGCATAATCAGACTTTGCCATGTACATGGGTTCAACCCAATTGAATCACATTATTAATGGTTTGTTGGTGAGCTGCATGTAAATGTAGCCTCTGAAAATATATCAAAAGCTAAATGCTCAGCTGTGGGAGAGCTAAGGTACACACTGCACTGTATATTCCTGAAAGAATCCTGTCTGCAGAAAAGTATTTTAAGGAAAAAGCAGAGGTCAGGATGGATGGGGAGCATTTTAATGTCAACCTCCATTATGCGCAGTGAGCCTTAAAAGCTAGCGGATGGATGGGGAGTGCATAGAATGGGTGAGAAATAGCGTTTGGCCGGCCGCCTGATCACCTGAGGGACGGCAGACAACGGGAGAGCTATGGATGGATCAGAGGAAGAGCGCGAGGGATCAAGCGTGGAATAGATTGTCAGGTAAACCCTCTTATTTACACAGATAGCCTTGAGAGCCAATCTTGTGGAGCATTGTACCAGACTTCAGGTATCAATCCTTGGCTGGATGTGTCAAGGGGTCAAGATTGTGGAGCAATGTGGATATTTTTGACAGGTGTTACATGGCTACTGAGGATTAGAAGACAAGCGCTGCAGTTAACAGAACTCGACACTGATAATGTTCAAACACCAAGACATGAAAGTAGCTCAGGATACAACAGCTAGTCAGCCTTGGGTTTACAGCAGATACAAGTTAGAGTGGATTCCAGTGGTGTGAAGAGAAAACAGCCATACAGACCTCTCAAAACACCACTGGAACAGAATCCACCTTTGTTGATCAGGGATAGTTCAGATTATTTGATGTGGGGCTGTATGACTCAACCATAGTCAGTGTATTACCTACAGTAGATGGCAGTCAACACGCCCCGAGTTTGGGGAAGCAGCAGGAGTGATGGTGTAGAAAGCTAAGCAATTTAGCCACTTAAAAAAAAAACAATATCAGTTAAAGTGTACACTATATTTAGGATATTTTCATCACTTTACCTTCGTCTTCTTTGCTGACAGGAAACAACCATTGTTACAATCCCCTAAATTAGCTCGTACCAATGAAAAAAAACAACATATTTTTTAATTGAGAAAGGTAAACAATCAATTTGACCAACTCAAAAACCAAAGAACCTAAGAGAACCTAGCTAAATTAAACCCCCTCCCAAACTAACTAAATACTGGTGGGCCAGCCAAAAAGAACAAAAGAAAGGGAGCCACCACTGTCCAGCCCACATGGGGCCGGCGGAACAGGGTTCTCCCCTCTACCCTGACATAAACCAACTAAAGCCTAAACAAGGGAAATAAAACTGCGAAAAACTGAACTACTGGACCCACCAGAAACACAAAGGAGAAGAAAACCAAAAGTAACTAGATGAGGTCACACACAATCACTAGCAAGATCTCTGCTACTGCAGCAGCTCCTGCTGCAGAATGAGGGAAGAGAGTGAGCTGCAGGCCCCTCTCCCTCTTTACAGGTACTCTAATTGCTGTGCAGCCACACCTGTTGGGAAGGAGGCAGACACACAATGAGAAAGGGATCAGGCTGATCAGCAAGAGGGGTGGCATGTAACAGCCATTATAAGCCAAATATTGTTCTTGTCAAACCAACCAAACCCCATGGACAAAACCAGTAATTTTACATCACAGAACAAGGGAGTTGCTGGTCTGTCACTTCCTCAGTCTGTTAGTTTGTTTGTATTAGTGTCTTACATCGTTGAATATGAACTAACCTTTTAAAACACAAAGTCACACAATAAAGCAAAGTAACAGATCAACGCAGATGAGTCACTCCTGTGTTCTGTTAGGTAAAATGACTGATTTCACCCATGGATTCTGATTGGTTTGGTTGAAAAAGCAAATCAGCTCTGGTTCTTCAACTGATTCTGTTCAAAATCCTTGGAATCTGGGTGCTATCTAGTGAACCGACCTGCATTTCCACCAATTTTGAGTGGAACTGTTATCAACAGAAGGCATTGCACAAGGCCTAACAACCTGTAGAATATGACATGCCCACTTCGGTTCCCAAGGAAAACCTGCTATTTTTTGGGGTTCTGCCTGGGAAACAACTCTTCAGATTCCAAACCAATTTATCTTTATTTTATTTTTTTTCTCAGAGCGGTTCAAAATTAGGTTCTTGAATCGGAACAGGGCCAGTTCCATGTTGGTGGAAAAGGGCCCACTGTGATTCAAAAGCAGTGTATTTAGCTAGAATGTGGCTAACAGCATAAACGTGAGTGAAACATAACACACGGATCAACAGCAGAAAAGATGATTATGCCGCAGGAGTGAGAAATTCTGATGTTTTGATCCATTTGAACGTGTTTTTTTTTTTTCACTGTTCCTGTGTCGCTATTGTAATCCATTGTAACTGCTGTGCAGCTGTCATTCTCCATAAAGGAGCAAGCTCCAAACTATCCCTGCCCACAGGGGGTCAGTTTCTAACATTCAAAAGATTTTTGGGTGGGAATATTCCTTCAAAGCACGGCGTGATGCTCTGGTATTGGCGAGTCTAGATAAGCAGTGGACATTCAGTCAGAAAGCAAAGGAATTAGCAGGAAACAGGAAAACATGGGAATTATCTCTACTGTCTAGTTAAACGTCTAAATGAATGAGCCGACAGTTTCTCGTCGTAGGAGCCACATTGTATTTGCATCTTCCTCCGTCCCTGTCATCATTAAGCATGCAGTTTAATACAACAGAACAAGATACTGGAGTTCTGTTTGTCATTTATTCTACATTTAAAAGCCCTTCAACCAATTTCCTCACACAGATGGCACAGCAAATGCGATCAGCACAATTGTCTCTATCACTCTGCAGCCATTTGTATCCCATATCAGCAATTTTCTTGGCAAACACAAAATATCCAACCAAAGCAGGGGCTTATTGCAGCCTCTTAAAATTCAATAGCTGCTATGAAATTGAATATTCTTGGGAGTCAGATGAACACTTCAGTGTAGAGCTGATGAGCACATTCACACGCTTTTATGTTTGGTGACTTGAATTACCACTTGTAGAGGAAGGAAATCTATCATTAGCGCATTAGTGCGAGTGGAAATCAAATATTTATGTCACTTGGAAAGGGCTGCATAGGTGAATGTGGCGCAGATTTGGATTACAGCAATTAAAAACGTAGGGGAAATTATTCATCTCGTATCTTTTGTCTTCTGCCACCTGCATGCTCTTGCGGCCATTGTCGTCGAGCCGCCTGGACACATTTCCCCACGGCTTTTACATCCCCTATTCCCCAATAATCACACAGAGGCTTTACAAAATGAACCATTGATCACACAGGTGGAAGAGAATGTAGTATAGATCAGGCTGCTAATTTGAATATGAATGGAGTGTCAGATCAATGAGTGACCCTGCAGCATGCCTTCACACACGAGTCGACAAAGCAACCCTGTGTGTTTGCATTACAAGCACGAAGTAGGGATGTGAGATCTGCTGGATTGAAAGATTCAGCACTGATTTAAAGACATCATGGATGCCAACATACAGCCACACACGTCCTCCTTGATTGTCTCACTCCGGTGGCATTGTATTATTGTTCCAAGGTGGACAGACACAGATGGTTTCCTCTCATGTCTCCTTTCCATTTCCTTCATCTCCTCTGCTTCTCCTCTCTTCCCTCTTAATGCTTCACTTCTTGACAACACACCACAGAGAAAAGAAATATATAACTGAACGGAGTAAAATGCTTTTATTTCAGTACAAGCCACAAGATTATTGGCAGCAGGTGAAGGGCAAGAGCTGAAAAGTGTTGGTGAAACAACCTGTTCTGCTTTTATGTGACATAGCAAGAGATCTAGATGTGGTAGCAATAGTCAGGTGCCCTTGTAGCAGTCACCCTTTCCTTGTATTCACTGTCATTTTCCCTTTTCTCAATAAATTTTAGCTTGTTGAAAATTCGACGTGTGTGTGCGACGACGCCCTTTATCTAGGGCTTGGAGACCCGGTCACACATGCAGGAATTTGCTTCCTTTCTGCGTGTTGAGTTCAACTTTGAGTGATCGGAGTTACACCCTTCAACCAAAAGCAAAAACATGTGTCATTAGCCTTGGCTTGCGATTGCCACGCCCCCTAATTCCTGCATGTGCGACTGGACCCTAATCCTGCATTCATGTTGTGTTGGAATAATTGTAAAACTAAGTTTGTGACTGGGAAGATTCACGTGAACTACCCCCTCATGTCGGAACAACAACTCAGAAAGTTGATGAAGACTTGATGGTTAAATTCACATACTGCATAGCAATTTTTTGCTCACATGTAAATTGTGATGTGGTATTAGGTTGTAACCATCTGACTGTCAGACTAGCTCAGACTAGTCTGACAGGCATGAACTGATGAAGCTTCTTGGATGAGAGGCGAAACGTCTTCAGAAAAGACCTTTAAATAAGTCCAGTTGCTTTCGATTTAATCTTTCCTGAGACTTGTAATATAAAACTTCTAACTGTTTAAGCACACTTGGATAGCATCTTAAATCTTAACTGGGACACCCCTTGTAGTGTCCGTGTTGTTTCCACATTGCGACTTAAGCGCATGAACACTTAAGTCGGAAGAATGACTTCCCAACTCATGAAGTGGGACGATCGGAGGAGCGTGTGAATGCAATAGGGTTGGGCGATTGGACAAATACATCGCCTATCAACAATGAGCTGAATCCATCGCCAATTATTTGTGTTGGCCAATTTTTGGGGCGATATTTGCCATTTTATTTTGCTAATGTGATGGTCTGCAGAGTGACAGCTGCTGCTATACAGTACACACCAACTCAGCTGGGTGCACTGAGCTGGGTGAGGAGTGGGAGGTAAACAGCCTGCAGTCAGACTCTTTGTACTCTTTTCACAAGGTGAATTAAGGATTTAATTCAACCAAACCAGAGTCGGTGAATGTTGGGACACTGGACAGACTAACAAAGACAGTTTTGCTGAGTTTGTTTGTATTTCTGTTGAGTTTGAATGAAATCTCTTTAATGAGAAGTTAACGAGCCACTTGAGCTCGTCTTAGTTCGGTAAAAGCGAGAACCTTGAATTCAGAAGGTGTGCTGTTGTATTTCCCTGTTTAAAAGGGAAAATGGGTGTTAGAATACTTATTTACTGACACAGCGATGGACGGTTGGAAAATGATGGACGGTTGGAAAATTTTGACATACCTACCTACAATGCAACATTACACATCCAGGACAATTTGATGCTTCCTCAAACTACGGCAGAATTCACGTTATCAAGAATTATCAAACAGAAACTCTGGTCTTTAGGCCCTTTTCTGTCTTTTGTTGTCTGATTGATGATGATTTTGAAACCTAGTTTGAGCGAACTAGGTTATCTGCATCAAGGCAGATCTTATTGCTATTTATACAAGAGTTTTTGCTTCCCTAATGATAATTTAATGCCTGCAGGCTTTACTTTGTTTATTTTCATTATAACCTCCCATATACATATTCCCTTATTATCAAAGGGGCATTTTTCATTATTAACGAGGCATTTTTTTTATTGTAAAGGCACTTGTGAGATTTGTTTTTCCAAGTATTTTTCTTTTAATGTGGCTGGAAGCTGCTGGTTTACAGGCTTTTTTCCCCCAGATCAGCCAGAATCAGTGTTATCATGGTGAATGTCATCATGGTTAACATCGTGAAAGGTCACAGTTTGGTTAGGTTTAGGCACCAAAATGATTTGTTTAGGCCTGGTTTTGGTTAAAATAAGTCTAGTTAACTTACTTAGTACACCTAAGTTAAAATAAGACAACACTGAGTTTTGGTTTGGGAACAACCTGCAGTCTCCTTAAGTCCTGTGTTTGTTTGACCCGTCCATCCACCCCAACTTCCTTCAAATTGGTTTGTCTGACAAACAACCCAACCCCCCCAAAGATAGGCAAGTTTTTCAGGCGTAAAAAGAATTGCAGCAAGTCTTCATATTTTAGAATAAGCCAGTTTTCGCATTTTTTGTCGTTAAATCACAGAAATAATGATCAATTATCGCAATCATTGTGCATGTTTACCCACACTACTGTGCCACTCCACTTCACCCACATGCTCCACAGAAATCATTAAACCCATCAGACAATCAGCCCTTTTGCAAGCGAGTATTATTTACCATTTCTGTCTGTCCCTCATAAATTTACATTTTATTTATCTGGGTATTCATCACCATTCATTATCTCAGGGGCTGGAGTCTTTCCCATCATGCATTGAGAGAAAGAGAGGAGCTCTGTGTGGACAAATGTCTCTATCAGGGCTAACACAGACAGGCGAGGAACAAATTCATACATCTAAACCATTCTGAATATCCAAACAACCTGATTTGTCTTCGCTGCGTGTCTTTGAACTGTGGGAGGGAAGCTGTAGGTGTGACCTCCCCTGCTGCGCGATGACAGAGTTAAACCGCTGGGTGAGTCACTGCACAGCATTCAATAATAAACCGAAGGAGTAACACAATGATGAAAACTTGCATCCAGCAACCATTTCAACAGAAAATATGCAGCCTCATTATAACAGCAGACAAACAAAACGGACTCTAAAAACAATCCAACAACCAATTAAGGGACACCTAAACTTTGTCACATAAAAAGTCCTCTCAGTTCAGCTTGAGGCTTTTAAACAATTTTATATGGACACAGGTTTCTCTGAATGAGCCGAGTGTAATAGATTTCCATTTCTATCACTGCAGTGCCGTAAAATGCTTTCAATTTTATTCTAGGGCTCTGACACCAAAGCTCAATATTTCCAGCTAATATTTTAGATTGGAAAGGAGACGTGGGATTCCAAAACATAGTCGGTAACACTTTTTTTTTTGAAGGGGTATGCATAAAAATGTCATTACACTGTCACAGTCGTGTCATGATACCTGGCATGAACATGAAGGAGTCTTTTTTTTTTCTGGAGCTGATTTTGGAAGAAGCTAAGGAGTAAACAATCTTGCTTCCCTCTCATCTCAGCTGAGAAATGCACATGTGCAGTACTGATCAGTTTCTCCAGCTATGCTGGGGTTTAGCTGAGTCTGGCTGGACCAGAGATCCCGGCTGGACCAGGGCCGAACACAGCATCTGGCACCGAGGGTTGCCAGTTTGACAGGTAATACAGTACTGAGGTGGTTTTCTTGCCTGGTTTGACTCCTGACACCCTGGGGCTGAGTCAGCTAATTAGGTGGCTATCTCCACGGCTAACCAAGCTAAATAGCTAATGCCAGCTGCCCTGGTTAGCCTTTTTTTTTTTTTAGCTAACCACTGTTTAATCATCAGCTAACTCTGTAAGTTAAATCACCTTGGTACTGTACTCTATCGTCAAACTGACCTTACAACTTTTGAACATCATCACATCTTTATGAAAAGTCCACATGGTACAGCTTTACTTGAGGTCAAGGAAACTATTCAGGACCCATGTTGAGTAAAAGTGCATCACTCAGTAATATATTACTGTAATGTTACTTTTTCCAGTAACAAGTAGCGTGAGGATTAAAATTCCCAAATGGCAATTAGTACAGTTACTAATCCAAGTAACACTGAGCATCTGAGTTATATTCTATGTGCAGCAGATCACGTCAGCGTCTGGCCAAAAAGGATAGAGGATGAGTGAGAGGGAGAGAGACATACTTTCCACTGGTGGAAGTTTTGTTATTATTTTGAGTTTGTTTTGCTCCTCCAGACAGAATCTGTGGAGATGGAATCTAATTTGACGGAAACACTCAGAGAGGTCGACTTTATTTCCACCACAGCCGACATCTGGACAGCTGACAGCAACAGTGCACTGAATCAGCAGTTCAACTCTGTACGCAGCAAGGCCGCCGACAAGGTACAAAAGTATAACTAGTATTGTGACTAATTACTTTTGATACCAGGTAATAAGTAAAGTAATATCATTACATTAAATAAGTAAAAAGTAACTCATTACAATTCCTGAGTAACTTGCCAAACACTGTTCATGACAGTTATAATGGTCTCATGACGGCCAGAGACAAAAGCAACCACATATGACAGCTTAATGTAGTGTTAAAACATAAAGCTAAACGCTTTTTTCAAGTCTGATAATGTCAGGTTGTCATAACAAAGACCTTACTGGCTCGATTAATGTCAAGGTGTCATAATAATTTTTTGTCTTGGTTAATGTCAAGTTGTCATAACAGAAACACTATTGGCTTGATAAATGTCAAGTTATCATAACAAAGACATTTTTTTGACTTGATTAAAGTCAAGTTGTCATAGCAAAGACATTGGCTTGAGTAATGACAAGTTGTCATAACAAAGACATTTTTTCTTGGTTAATGTCAGGTTGTCATATCAAAGACCTTATTGGCTCGATTAATGTCAAGGTGTCATAATAATTTTTTGTCTTGGTTAATGTCAAGTTGTCATAACAAAGACATTATTGTCTTGATTGATGTCAAATTCTCATAATAAAGACATTTTTGTCTTGGTTAATGTCAAGTTGACATAACAGAAACACTATTGGCTTGATAAATGTCAAGTTATCATAACAAAGAC
Organism: Lutjanus campechanus; assembly: GCA_027495735.1. Classification (NCBI taxonomy): domain Eukaryota; kingdom Metazoa; phylum Chordata; class Actinopteri; order Lutjaniformes; family Lutjanidae; genus Lutjanus; species Lutjanus campechanus. The sequence continues at coordinate 7,295 of JAJHUR010110755.1, read as the reverse complement.
ATTTTTTGACTTGATTAAAGTCAAGTTGTCATAGCAAAGACATTGGCTTGAGTCATGACAAGTTGTCATCACAAAGACATCTCAAACAGTGTCAACTTTTGCATTAGAATTTGACCGAGTGACACTTAAGTCAGAAATATCCACAAAGATGCCTTCATGTTTCATGACAGGTGTCGTAACATGGTTATGACAGTTTAGCGACAGTCTTATGCAGAGCCCTTCAAATAAATCGTTTAGTCAACCAAAGATTTTATGCATAATCTCTAAAATATGCACATTCAGAGTTTCTCCAGCCCTTTGTGACATCAGTAAAGTTTCATCGCATTCCCTTTCCAACAGCGAGGAAAAAACGAGATGAATTCAGTTCTTCATCATAGATCACTGTCCCAGTGTGAAATTGCCTAAAGTATTGGGAGCATCAGAGGCATCTCTTTGTGAGAGAATGTCATGTTGAATTTGTTCTCTGTTGCTGAAAATGTTCTTGTAACTGCATTCCAGCAGCTGATAGATAAGGTATTAACTTGTTTATTCCAAGAAAATGACACATTTTAAACGTTTGGCACATACAGGAAGAAATGGCTGGTTGAAGTTTTCTTTTGTCTCAGGCAGGAAGTGGACTTTTGTGAGGCTTATTCACCAAATCCAACATTAAAGTCAAATCATACAGTTTAGAGGGGGACAAAGATAAGCACGAATATATTTCTGCTGCAAAAAGCTTTCTGCACTGCAACAATTTGTGATGCAATTTTCTCTGCTTCTTTACCTCACCCCGTCTCTCTGTCTCTTGATCTAGCAAATAGAAATCCATACAGCACCTGTGCGCTTTCTCTGTTCATGATAACATGGCATGAGATGACTCCAGGACCCACACAGCTGCGCAAGTATGCAGTCATCTTAAAGCTGTTCACGAGATAACGGACAAAAATCGGTTATTTCCCGTCCTCCTCTGTGCCGGGTCTCCTCTGTGAAATGTAATTCTGTGAGAAGAGCAGCGGCTCATTTCCACCACCTGATAATATTACCTTGTCTGCATCACACACCGACATGTTCAATTCACCCTCCCAGCACAGGGGCGGTGACTGATAGTGGACTGTTTCACTGACTGAGCCGCACAGACGCATACACTGCAGAATTCTCTTTAGTCCATATTGACTTTGTCTTTACAGCTGTCATGAACTAATTTCATGCTTGGCGTGGCTCTTTTTCTCCTTGCTCCTGCTTGTGGGTATGATGCTGAAGAAATACAGTGAGGAAACAGAATGTCTGATCATCTGATGCTACTGAACCATAGATGTTCCTGTATGCTGCCATCATGCTGTATTAGGGGATGGTGTCATGGTGTCTTTATATGGTTACATCTCGCAAAATAAATGTACGTTGTTAAATGAGAATAAACAAGACAGAGTCTGTATAATCCGTGTATAATGTGTAACAAGTGATATGAGCTGGAAAAACATTTAAGATCTCATTTTAAAAAAGATTTATGGTTAGTAGGTACATAAAGAATCATATATATCATATCATTATATAGCAGATTTCAAAGCAAAGGCTGCACAGTAACAAAAAGAGTTGCCAGATTGGGCAGGTTTACACTCAATAGGGCTGTTTTTGGTTGCATTTTGCATTGTTAAAATGAGCTTGCAGGGGGTCAGGATTTGGGCTGGTTTACTGTTGGTTGGGATTGTTTTTAAAGCGATATTCCACTTTGTGAGAATAAGCCCCTCAGTATGTACTCACCACTATGCCGACGTGATGATGGGTGAAGGTCTTCAGTTCACAAAACAATCCTGGAGTTTTAGGTTAAACAGGGTAGCAGCCTCATCCAGTACAATGGCAGTGAATGGTGACCACGGATAAAATGTTAAAAAAAGAACACAAAACAAACACAAAACGTCTCCATCGTGCTTGTGTGGTGTAATCCAAGTGTCCGCAAGCCGCGACATTAAAAATTAACCGCAAAAGACGCCATTTACGCCATGTTTTTAGCAGAAATGTCAACTGTAGCATGTAGCCGGTAGGATGTAAACATGGTGTCGATCTCACGAGACTTCCGCACGTGCGTCCATTAAGATATATACGAAGTCTCGCGAACTGGGAACACACACACAAAAAAATGCTTTTCAGCATTTTCCCCGTGTTAGTCCCTATTGGGTTTTTTATTTGGACTTGTGGATTTTGCCGACTCTCTGCTTGGATTCATTTCCTTTTTTGGACAGACGACTGCTTGGTTCTTCAGTAAACTTTACCTTTTTGAATTTCACATCACGTTCTGTGTCTCTTTCTCTGATTGATCCAGAGACATTGCAAGAATTGAACTTTAAACTTTCTAACTTTAAAGGTAAAACCTAGAACTTTGCAGTAACAAATACTGATCATGATGGTTATATGGACACCAAACAAAATATGGAATCTTCAACAATTAGCAACGTTAAGGACTAAAATCTCATCACTCATTCAAGACTATGTTCAACGTTCTCTAGTTCTCTAGACTCTTGTGAAAGTTCCTGTAATGATCCAGAGTATCTAATGACATGCAGTGGACAGAATAATGAAAGCCCCTCTGAGGCACTAATGATTTTTATGATTTAGATCAAAGGATGAAAGTCAGTTAAAGTTCCTGAGAGAAAAATTAAAACCAGTGTCAAGTTTCTCTCTTGTATTTCTGCTTCCTTTCACTAACCAAGTTAATAGCAGTAACACTAGATGTGATAGGACTCAGTGGTTTGCCCACAGTCACTGTAAAAGGCCTGAGTCTGTGGTTGATTTGATCTCAGACCCTTCAGTGCGTCCATCCTGGGTGTTGGGATCCTGAAAAGGGTCGCAAGACAAATCTGAGAGAGTGCAGGAAGAATAATATGATTTAAAAGAAGAGAAAACTTTTAGCAAATATTTGCTTCATTCCTTTTTTTCTTTTCTTTGTTGCCTGATAGTTTTACCTCCCCAGAGCCCTAAAAACTATTGTTGCTAGTCAGTACTGTTGGGCTCTATAAAGGCTGGAACCTGATGCTCTTTTACAACACATTACAAAGTAGGACAGATGAGCAAACCACTTTGATTGAAAGTACTGCCTGTTAGTATCCTCCCAGATACATTAAATACAATTTCTTAGACTTCAAACTCTCTTTGTGGATGTAATATTACACACTTGAAAGCCATCAGAACAGTGGTATGAACATCTACACAAGCTTTTGTCCTCACTTATTGTTAACCAACAAGCTGGCCAGAAAGTAACTTGGTTTCAACCAATGCCTTTTGCTTCAAATATGATTAAAACCACATTTAAAAAAAGGTTTTCCAGCTTTTTTTTTTTCATAACAGCAGTTAATCATTCACACAGAGCTTCCAGCTGTCAGAGAGTTCCTCTCTTCATGGGAAATGCAGCTAAATGAAGTGGCTTAAATTAGCCCAGACCCCACTAAAAGACATTTAACACATGAGTCGTGGCACCGAACCAAAAGCAGGAGGAGTGCGGCCACAAGCCTCATTTAAAGGAAGGAACTAAACTGAAATTGACTGTGAAGCCGTGGGGACCCATTAGAGAGTAGTTTTGTTTTTCAAAGGCATTTCCAAGTTAGTGAGGTGGTTACTAGCTTAATGTCACGTTTGATTCTAAATCTCCAGCTGATTGACTTGGTTTCAATGCTTTTTGTTGGACTTTTTGGGTAAAAAAAAAAAAAGCCTTGAGTGTTCAAGAAAAGGTTTGCAGAGAGTATTATCAACAGATACACAGCACTTCTCTTTGACTCATGCGTCTTTTATGAAGTCTTTGCTCTGTCAAAGGTATTGCAGTCCGGTTAGCCCTGTCTGCTAGCTCCCTTCCGGCTAGCTGCTGCCTTGCCAAGGCCAACTATTAGCGGCAACCCCTGCCCAGTCTGACGGTGGAGGTAGCGCGGATTGACCGCTGCAGGGCTGAGAGGTGGGGGGTCGGAGCCGGAGCAGTGCAGCAATGGGACTCCGGTGAGGGAGATGTGTAGCCCCGCGGACACTCACTACATGAAATGTTTATACCTCTGGCAGCCTGGAGTGATGGATAGATAGATAGAGCTGGAGTGAGGAGGCAGCGTGGGGATGTGGACGGGGGGGGTAGATGGACAGGGATGGAGCGAAAGAGAGGTCGAGGTCAATAGCCTTCAGGGCAACCAAGACAGATAGATGCAGTTGCTTCAGTCTCACATGTGTAAACAGCATGAGGGCAGACAGTAAATTGTCCAAAAAACACAAACAAATAAGAAAAGAGGTCTGCAGCTGAACCATTTCTACCATCAAGACCACAAATAAAATACAACAGAAACTAAGATTTAATGGTCCAGGGAAATAAAAAGACCATACCGCTGGTCTTGTATGCTTAAAACTGTTTACAACAAACCACTACTCTGCAACCAAATATCGTCATAATGGCTCTCATCAGGGCCTTGGCCCCACGTTCATGGATGTTTTTAAAAACATAGCTTTTTCTATGCGACTTGGCCATATCTGCACACAAGTGGGGTTTTTGAAAACTCCTGCCGAAGAAATATGGTGACCAGATGTCCCAGTTTGACCGGGACTGTCCTGGTTTGACCAGAACCTTCTCGGTTTCAAGCTGTGTGCCCTGACTCCTGACAGATACCTCTAACACACTAAAATGTTCACCACCAAATTTACAAGGCTTTGAGAGCACAAAAGCACACACTGCACCGTCAGTTTGGTATTTTGCAGCCTCAGATGAAATTTGAAAGTGCAAGCTGGTAAGATTTGATGCATGGGTTGTGCGTCTGCATGCACACCTTCTGTTTTGGTTCATGTATGTGCAGCAGCACAATGTGCAAAAAGGGCTGAGTGAAGGTGAACATAGATCAGCAGGTGTGTTGATCATTTAAAGAGCAAGCAATTACAGCAGCGAGTTGGAGCCATGCACTGTATATTAAATAGGCTGTAATCATGTTTAATATACGATCTATGGTTGAAGCGAGTTGTTTCTCCCTGCCTCTTCCTCTACTGACAGGGCAGAGACGGGCAGGCTGCTGGAGCGGAAGATGCGTACAACCTCGTAAATTGACAAAACAAAGAAACGACGAGTCCACTGTAAGTTGATCTCCTGTTTATAACTGTCAGTTGTCTGTCTCTGTGAAGTTAAACCCGTTATCCTGAAAACAAAAGCCCACTGCTCTGAAAATACACTCTCTGGACGATAAGTGGCTGCCTGTCTCACTGCCTGCCAAACTTCAGTAACATTCTCCTCAGTTTAAGAGTTATAAACATCCACACCTTCTACAATATTATTAATGATTTTCTTACAACTCACAAATAGACATTTACTCATTTGGCAAAAAAAAATCTGCATTAATTTGAATTCTAATTAAGGTGAAACAGACACACAAAACAGTTATTCTGGTCCAGGACAGAAAATGTCAAAAGGGGACACTGCAGCTGGAGTGTTTATGTATTTCAACTCACTATGTTTCCTTGATCTCTGATGACACATTGTGGTCAATTTATGATTTATTAGAATAAGTATGTTACAGATTTCTCCTTTAAATACTCTGTCAGCCAGTCATATCACTGGTTTCATCACTCTGACACAGCTGTACATATAATACCAGCAGCTCAGCAATATAAAGAAAATGATTTGGTGATGATTACACTGGACATATGCTATTTTAGCAATCATTCTAATGTGCCTTATCTCATATATTATCCTGTAGCAGCCTGGTGATGTTTTCAGGTGATTTAATGAAGGTAAACACAATGAGCGACCATGCGTAACTGCCTTTAGGTGCTGCAGGGATTTCACGACCTGAAGGAAAAGCTTTTCATACAGAGTAAAGCAGCTGTGGATAGCTGTAAGAATCACCCACATTCATTCACAGATCAGTGCAGAATGATTTACTGACTTTCTTGCTTAAACCAAATTAAATATTATTTTCAACCCCGCTAATTTCAGATGCACCCGAAACCCATTTTGTTCTGGAACCGGGCCTCTCAGTAGTGAAATAACTGTCCCTGATTTATCATCATCATCGTTATCATCATTTTAAATTATAATAATGTATATATATATTAGGGGTGTAACAATACATGTATCTGTATTGAACCGTTTCGGTACGCGACGTTCGGTTCGGTACAGGGCTGTGCACGGATGAGTTCACGGGCCGGAATTTTTTTATTTTTTTTTGGCTCACGGGCCAGAAGTTGCGTGTGTTTACGTTCCGCCGCTAACATGTGCAGCTACACGTGCTGCTACACCTGCAGCCCGTGCGCATGATGGCTACTGCTAGCAGTAAACCGGAGCTTGAAGACCCTCCCCTGTCGCTAAAGTCTCCTGCTTGGGAACACTTCGGCTTCCTGGTTAAATATTGCAACGGAGAAAGACAGGTGGATAAAACGAGGGCGGTGTGCCGACACTGATCAGCTGAGATCAGGTATGTCTCCGGCAACACGACAAACATGCTAACTCACCTAAAACGGCACCACCCGAGTGTAAATATCACCGCTACAAGAAGAAAAACCAACATAGTGCAAACGCAGCTGACCTCGGCATTCAAGCAGCCTCTCCCTGGCA
>JAJHUR010110750.1:0-29152 GCA_027495735.1 Lutjanus campechanus | reverse complement strand
CATAAATTCACCAAAAATCTAGTCATATAATATATGGATGATTCTGAAATGGCCCATTCTGCAGAATGAGATACCTTTACATTTGGTAGTTTATATATATTTGATGATAATGCTTATGTACTTTTCCTTTAGTAAAATTTGCAGAAGTAAAGTACTTCTTCCACCATTTAATGCTGCATGTGTTAATGCAACAAAAATACTTCATAGCGTTATACCACTGTAAGAGGGTAATAGGCCTACTCATGTTAACTTTATTAAAGTTTAAAGTTAATGAAGAAATTTTATGGTGATCTTCAACCACTGGTATGTCTTCAGAAAAAGCTACATTTGTACTTCAACTTGAGCAAGTTACAGGACACGTTATTTAAACTTTTTACCCGAGTTTAGTGCCCTAGTAGTCTTTTTTAAAGGAATGCTAGAAATGTTAACACCTGAGTTTAGTATCCTAGTAGTTATTTTTAGAGTAATGTTTGAAAAAGTTACTTACCTAGGCAGACTCCAGTGACCAGTGCAGTGGCAGTGAGAGCTCCAGCTGATGCTCCATAGATGTGCCGGGCGTTTTGCACCAGAAAAGGAGCCTGTTCCAGCAGACAGCTGGCAACACCAACATGGTAGATACCGAGGAAACCACAGCCGGCAAACGAGATGCTCCACGGCGAGTCTAAAGGAAACATGCCGGTGACCTCCGCAGCGGTGTTCACAAACTGTTTACACACTGATGTTAACGGGTACAAAAGAACTTAAAGTCTGCCGCTGAAGCTGAATACTGTTTATTTTATTAATGATGCCTCTTTACATGCTGTCTCTAGACTTCTGCTAACTGTTTTTAGCTTTCAAGCTAACGGTACAAAGTCACTTTTTTCGTCGCTAAATTGACATTGTTTGATGATACAATAAATCCCACATGCTGCTAACCCTCTGTTAGTAGTTCTAATTAATAACAGTCCTGGGCTAGTTAAATAGCTACGTGGTGAGCCACGGGGAGTTGTTGCCATTTCACCTACTTGGTTCGTGTGTATCGAAAGGAGGACGCAGAGTACCCGGGTTAATCCAATCACAATTGACTCCGCAAAGCAAAATGGCCAATAAAAATCGTTAGAGTTGATGCAACGACCAATCAGAGACCTCACCGCTGAAACACCCGTGAAGTCATCGAGCGGTCACGCTGACGGTCGTGTTTAGAAGGGAACCCCAGAACCGCGAAAGCTCTCGCGAGAGGGATCATTTTAACTGAAACAATTATCTTTCCCTAACCTTAGCCAAGCTATATTTCCGCAAACATACCCAGATATTAATCACAGCGTTGTTACAGCGTAGAGCATTATCAGTTTGTTCGATGTGGATAATGAAGCAACAATGTGTACAAGTCTCGCGAGAATTCAGCAAATCCGCAAAAAGAGTTCCTTTCTAGACACGACCCACTCTGACAGCTGTCATATTCCTCAGGCAGAGCAGCGCGTTTTGTTTTGTTCTCTCTAACTTTATCTGTCTGTTTGTTGGTGCTCACTAAGCTGGGCCATATAGGGACCTTTCGTGATAGGTGTTATCACAAGGAAGAATGTACATTGATTTCCGATTAGCTGATAAACCTATCGTTTACAGGTCCATTTCAAAGCAAACCTAACTTAATGCGCACCAGTAGCTGTCCGACCTTGTTTATTTGTTTTGTTGTAGTGGTTATTTTAGAAATGACAAACAATTTCAGTGTTTTTCAAAAAAGTGTCTGAACATCTTAGGTTTGAGAAATCTTTGTTCAGCAAGTAAAAATAGACTGTCCTAAAAATAAGGACGTACAAATTCGGTTTGGCTTGTTTGCAATGTTACAAAATAGTAAACAGTAGTAGGGTTTCACAAGACATTGTAATGAAATCACAAATCTCTTGCATCTGAAGCACATTCAATAATAACAATAGGAGGTTTTTCTGTAACAATTCCATGAACAAACTGTTCACAGAATTAGATAGACAGCGAGACCCTTCAGTGGCACTGGGGAATTGGGCTGCAAATAGTCCCTTTTATGGGCACAGATCCAGGTTCTGTTTAGGAGAACATTTCTTATTGTGAAACCACCATCAGCTGGGTTCAATGTGAATCCCAGCTTTATTATGTGTTCAGTCAAGGCTGGGGTCAAGGTTTACTGGACTATTTTGTACCACCAAAGTACAGTATCAACCCAAGCAGGCCCTGTATTATTCTCAAAACTTTTGTGTGGTGCCTACATGGAGCAGAGGTCCACAAACAAACGGACACAGAGAAAACCTGTTAGTAGGTTGCATATTCTTTGTTTAGATCCCCCAATTAGTTCGTTCAAAGTGGTCACTAATCTTCTAGGGTCTACACAAGAACAACAATAAAAAAATAAAACAATTTAAAATCAAACAGTATCAATAAGACAATAAAATTCAATATAAGCCCCAAATTAAGATCAGAAAATAAGTGAAATTACTCCACACAAGAAGCAATAAATAATAGTAACCTAAAGTAATACATCAATTATTGTTTTAGTGACCTTTTGAAGCTGTATTATTCAAGATAACAAGATGAATAACAAAAGAATAGATTTTAGTTTAGCCACAGTTAGCCAAGATAACGGATTATGCATCTCACACACATTGGCACAGAAAGAACAACATATCCAATCAGGCTGCTCTGTTCTGTGCAATTTGAAGTTTTTAAAGTTGTTTTTGAACAGCATTCAATCAGTACAATATTAAGTTATTGTTTTGATGTCTGCCAGGATGCATTGCATGCAAACTTTTGATGCCCATGTTGCCGTTTTTCACCACCTTAGCAAAGAGCTATTATTTGTTGTCCAAAATATAGCGTTAGGCGACAAAAATATTCTGCTAGCACGCCCATGAGGCAGAGACTTGTAACTCAAACTCAAATAGTCTGTAGTTCTTCCTGGATCACTGTGTTCGATTTTGCAGGAGGAAAACTCAGCTTTCTTGTTCACACTGAGGACTTAATTGCTTCAATTGACTACATTTACTATCAATGCTGACTAGACATTCACATGAAAAGTGAAAAATTTTCCCTTTAATGAGAACTTGGAGATTACAGTAGGGTATACACTTGATGCAGGGGGGGAGGTTGAGTGGGTAGTGGAAGCAGTTTTTCCCAGAGACAACCAAACAATTTAATTCCGTCTGCTGGCATCAGGAGGGCTAATGACAATGACAAACATGAAGGTTATGAAAATTATTTCGATCAATTAATTTTTTGAAAATGTTTTTAAATGTTAAAAATACCACATTTGTATTATTGTAAAAACATGTTTAAATGCAGTTTATTTAAAAGAGAAAATAATTTAGAAATTGTGTTTATGTACAAAGACTCACTTGGATTCACCAGAGGTGAAGTCATTCAGGCTGAACTCCAAGAAAAGTGACTTAGCAGATGATTTGTGTCTGACCGGATGATGACAGCTGCACTGGGAGGTTTTTTGAGGAGAATTTTGTTATTGTACCCAAATAGCTAAATGAACCACTGTGTTCTGTTGGCACTGCAGTGTATCTGTATGGAACAAATTCTTTTTTACATAAGTAAATGGTTTACACAACAGAGATGAACTTTTGACACAATTTCTTGGTACTGATGGGTCATGAACGGGCCATGAGATAAAAACAAGATGTGTTATCCTTTTAAAGAAGAGTGATAATTAAGACAAAAATGATGGAGAAAGACACTTTTAAACTTACTTACAATGATATGACTAAGACTGAAAAAAATCTTATTCCATTTTTTATTGATGAATACTTTTTTTTAAAATGTATTTTTAAAGGAATCCCAATACTAATTCTTGAAATGCTTCTAAAATTCAACATGTAGCTTAACTCATGATAAATAGACCCATGGTTTAGCAGAAAAATCTTATCTCGCATTGTAAACATTTTAATCTGAGCCACGTGCAAATAATGTATATATTTTGTACTGTGTGTCTTCTCTACGTCAAATTTTTCCATACCCTCCTTTTATAAGGCGTCTTTAAAAAACATTGACAATGCTACAGCAAACAAACAAACAAACATAAAACCTCTGAATATATGTTTTTTTGTACTTGTATAAATGCATAATTAAATAATTACATTTCAAATAATATATACATTACCAAAATACCTTTTATGACAATACACATATTAATAAAAAAATTTACTAGATTTTTCAATTTTCATGGAAAATCATGGGTACACATAATTTGGACAAAAATGATGTTAGTATGAATAAATAAATACACAAGTAATAAATAAATAAATGAATAAACAGGCCTTCATGTAGCAATGCATAATTAAATAATTTTAAAAAATAAAGAAATTTACCTTATTTTTTATCACTAAAATTGCTTTGTTTTTCCATTTACATATTTATGCTTGTCATTTTTTGTGTCCTTCATAACATAAAACACCACAACACGGTGGTCGAGCAGACTAAACAGCGCCACCCGCTGGCCGAGCAGGTAACGACAGCTAGTGCACACATTGACACCACTATCCCGCCCCGAGTTGAAACTTTGGCGGCGCCAGCATCGAGGCGCTCGGTATGAAACACTGCAGCAACCGCAGAGGCGGGGCTTCCTATTTTAGAACCAACGATACAACTGATTAGTCTCCTCCCATCTCCCGTCGGTGGACGCTATACAGAAAAAACGAACGAGCAGTTGATATTTCAAAACATTGGACATAAGGAAGTAAAAGTAAGCGGAGTGGGACCGAGAGAAAGCAGGTTGGAGAAAGAATAACCAGAGACCAATATTACACATTATTTAATAAAGTATATTTACCGATAAGTAAGTAACATTAGACACATAACATAAACGTTGTCACAGAGGGCTGCAGATGTGTAAATCCTTCTGTGAATATCATACGGCTATAATAGTTGTGGTTTGCTAATAGCTAACATTACTGTAACTGTTAAAGCAACCTCACTCAGCAAACACGTCTGGGAAAATATTCCTCGTCGCTAGTCATTAAGCTGTATCTGGCTTTAATGACAATTATCGTGTCTGGTCGTATCATGAGTAACTTTACAGACACATCATGCACAAAGAAAATCTCGGAGCAGTGTTGGACTAGCTAGTTGTAAACCGTTAGCTAGCTGTCTGGTGTTATAAACAGTGTTTTCAATGGAAAGAAGCAGTGAGGATGAGGCTCCTGATGAAGATGAAGACCAGGCAGCTGGTGGGATTAAGAAGCCAGGCAGGTCGGAGGCTGAAGAAGTGGAATTGACACTTGCATCCAAAGGTGGAGTAGCAGACCCTCCTATAGACATGCTGAGGCTGTGGAGAGGACTTGTGCACCAGGATCAGGAGACTGGACCAACAGATGCTGTGATACCTGATGGTCAAACAGAAGATGTGGATCCTGAGAGGGATTCTCCCTCTGTGTCTCCCTCCAGCCTCATGGACACCTGTGCTCCTTCCATATCAAGCCTCTCCTCCTCTTACACCTGCACCCATCATCCTCATCCCAGTGTGTCTTCACCCTCGTCCTCCTCCCCCTCTGTCTTGTCTCTCACTCCACCCTTGCCTCCCTCTGTGGAGCTCCCAGCTGTGTTGACTGATACAAGGCTGACCCTGGATGTGTACCAGGGAGGAGCAGCTGCACTGCCGCTGCTGTGGGGGTCCATCCCAGGGCAGCTGAAGGGCCTCCAGTACCTGAGACTGGGCTCTGAGGATAAACCAGGCCTGGATGGTGCACTGGATGTCCTACCCCATCTGACAGAGCTGCGCTCGCTGGCTATTCGTGGTACTTTTCTGGTTAATACCATGTAGTATCAGCTGCTTGTTAGCATAGATGATGAAATGGCTTTATGCACATTGTTTCAATGTTGTTTTAGACTTGGACAAACTCTTACACACAAAATAAATTAAGCAAATACTATGACTGAACAATTCATCTTTTTTTTTTTTTTCAAAATTGCAGTATGGTCTACTTTTTTTGAAACAGAACACAATTTTATTATTATTTTTTTTAGGTTTATAGTGTGTTTGGGTTTTCTATTTGTAGTTATAATAATTAAAAATACCAATGAAAGTTGTTTTTGATTTTATCTAAATTTTATTGTTATAACACCTTTCAAAACATAGTTACAAAGTGCTTCATAACAGCAAAATAAATACAGAATCCAAGAAAACAGTCAAATAAAATAACATAAAATACAGAATATTGTCCGATATGTCAATATCAGAATTTTTACTCCCCAAGATGTTCTGGCCCACAAATAATATTCTACAGACTTCAGAAAATATTGTAAATCATATTGTAATTAAAATATCAGTCAAAATAATTGCCTTTTTTTCATTTTTTCAAAATCGTTCAGCCCCGGTAAAAGTTAGGGCTGTGCATTGGTGGCTAGAATCTGGTGATACAATATGTTTACAGGGGTTATGGTTTAATATATTGTGATATTTTGAAATACTGTAAGAAAAGTGATATATTGCTGTTATTCTCTTTTTACCTTGCTTTGCTCCAATATTTCTGCTTTTAACTGTGCTTTTCTTTCTCAATTCGAGGACACTGTTTTTATGACTCGCAAGGTGACCCGCTGCCTGGCCTCCTCACCACGCTGCCCACATCTGTTTCCTCCCTTTCTCGTCTGGTGCACCTGGATCTCTCCTTCAACCAGCTCTCCTGTCTGCCACCCTGCCTTCTCAGCTTGCCTGTGCTGTCCTCTCTGCTCCTCAGTCACAACCACATCTCAGCTCTGCCTCCTGATATAGGCCAGCTGTCCTCCCTCACCTACCTCTCCCTCCTGGGGAACGAGCTGGTCTCTCTTCCCCCGAGTGTGGGACAACTGAAAGCACTCCAGACACTGGATGTTTCTCATAACCTCCTCCAGCAGGTTCCAGATGAAATTGGTTCTCTGGAGGAGCTTGTTAAGCTGGAATTTTCCCACAACAAGCTGAAGCAGCTACCAGAGAGCATGGGTAAGGGTGTGAGGGTAGGTGGGTGTTTTAGTGAAAGATCGTAACAGTAATTAACTGGAATGCTCATTTTGTTTCATGTAAATTAAATTCATGAATGCAGAGATAAAAAAGGTGAAGTAAGCCTTGTTTTCATTGTCGCCCAGGCTCCCTCCTCTCCCTCAGGGAGCTTGTCATCTACAGCAATGACCTCCGCATGCTCCCACACTGTCTGAACAAACTGCCTCTGCTGAAAATAGATGTGCGTGACAATCCTATGGGACGACCCCCAACCCCTCCGCCTCTCCCTCCTACACCTGGTGAGCAGAGGAAAAAAAAGGCTTCAGATTGATTGGTTTGACTGTATTCTCATTAAATACAGTGTTGTTTACATTTGCTGTCAGCAAATTCAATCTATAGCATCACTGTTTTCTTACCAGATCGACCAGAAACAAAAATCCCAGAGTTGCACCTTGGATTTAATCAGCACAGGTACAGTGTCCCTCTTTTTCTCCATCTCTGCAGCAATATTATCAATTAAGGTGTTTATAACTAGATTAAGATTAAAGATGTCATGCTCCTTTTGCTCCTCAGTTTCTGTGTTTCGTCTGCTGGGTGTCATGTGTTTCTCCCAGGGGGGGCTGAGCTGCTGTTCCCCCCGGGATGCCTGGTGAAAACCACAAGGCTGGAGTGGGTGGAGAAAAGGCCGGAAAAGAAGTGGGTGTGGCTGGAGGAGCATGACATCTTACTGAGTCGTCCACTGGAGCTTCGTCCTCATGGAATTACTTTTCTAAAGGTATTTAAAAAAAGACATGTCAAACATAATTACCACATTTGTTTCAGGTAGGGCCGTACCAAATAGTTTCATTATAGTTTTGTTCATGATGTTGTTTTTTAATTCTAAATCAACATTCAAATACTGGACCACGTTTTCATTTTGGTTTGTTTATTTTTTTGCATGTCCATTCATTCTGTTTAAACTGGTATTTCTGGACAGTTGCAGAACATGTTGAGGCTACTTTATGATTTGTCAGGCAGAAACCTATAACAGACAGAAAAGAAACAAATGAAACAAAGAACTATGCTGAGAGTTCTCTGTCATGTCTTGTTGTCAATCTGGCTAATAAATAAAATCTCAACATTTTAATATTACGCTGTGATAAACAGTATATATCTCAATATACAAATTTTCTCAAAAATAACACATTATAAATTCTCAAATTGTGCAAACATGATGATTTCATAGAATATGACACATTGCTGTAGATTACACTACCCAACAGCGGGTAGTTTAATATCAGTACATCACAATACTGATATTTCAATATATTGCCCAGCACTAGTTATCATAGAAACAAAACCCACACAAGAACTTCATCCCAGTGCTCCCCAGCATCCTGCCAGAGAAAAATGCTTTGTAGCACTTCGCTCATTTAATCCGATGAATCACTTAATTTAAATTGAGGTCTTTGTTTGAAGATTTTTGGGGGGATGACATCATAAAATCTGACAACAGACATTCAAAGCTCCACTTGAAAACCTCAATAGAAGCTTTGAATGTAACAAAATTACATTCGGTACAGCTGTAGTCATAGAGCGACTCACCAGTTTAGAGATCAGTTTCTTCTTTGTGATCAGTACATCTCTGTGGAAAACAGCTGTGTAATGTTGTCAGTGGCTCTGGAGTCTGAAAAATTAACCCTAATTAAGTCATGGTGATGTCATCAGGGATATCTCAGCTTGGGCTTAGAGACAAACTTATCACAAAAAGTCTGCATTACACACTGAAGTGGTGGAGTTGAAGAGATGTGGGTATTTACCAGGCTGGGAGGATCTAATGGAAAATGCTATCAAGTTGCATTATGGGAAATTTAGGATCCAGTGTTTTTAGAACTTGACTAATAGGGACTAAAACATTTTTTTTTTTAGAATTGTCACATGAAATTGTTGGTCTGCTCCTTTAAATTCATGTTGTAAAGACTCATGAACATATACAGAACGTTTGACTTTTTGTTTTAATCCTCAGAGGTTATTCTTGTTCTGTACTGTGAATGTGCACTTTACTGCACTCCGGTGATATAAATGTACCTCATTTTGAACTCCTTGCAGCCTGTGGAGGTGTGTGTGCCCTATCATCGGACAAAAAGAAGGGAGGTGGTAGTGCAGAGGTTTGATGGACAGTCATGGAGCATGCTGCCCACTGTTCTGAGGAGAGGAAGCGAAGGCCATAGTAGTCACCCTGGTGGACGTCCAGCTAGGGTAAAGTTAAACCTCCTACTGCTAAAGAGTTTTATTACAGTTGTATTTAAGTTTTTTTCTTGATAATACAAATTGTAATATTAGTGCTGAAAAAGGAAATGACCTCTTGGTGTACCTGTAGCTGGCCTGCTGTGCAGTGAGCCAGTTCTCCTGGTTTATGGTGGTGTCCCGTCCAGTAAAGGACACTTGCTCTGTCACACCAGCTGGAGCTCTGCTGGTGTCCAGTTCTGACCCTGGAATCAAGCTCCGCTTCCCTCCAGACTCCACCCTGCAGACCCGCACTATAACTCTACAGGTAACACCGCAGTATATGGACGTTTTTATCAGTTTGCCATTGAGGTATCTGAAGTTTGACAGTCTATAGTTTGTCTCTGTCTGTGTAGGTGCTGCAGGTGTCTGTGTCAGAGGTGCAGACACTGTGTGGTGATCCTCAGGCCAGCGTCAGCCCTCTGCTCTGCCTCTCCCAGACTTCCAGCACACATTTCCTGCAGCCCATCAAAGTTCAGGTCCCTCTGCCATCTGGCGTCACAGGTACAATATGCCACATACCTATACCTTCATTCTAATAGATGAGGTGTTAATTTTGACAGCAAAATTTAATATAGTCCTTTGACTAAAATGACATTTAGTATTAGGCATGTTTTAGTAATCTGAATCTGTTTTTGTTTTAGTCTAGTTTTAGTTGGCTTAATATCATTTTAGTCATCTAAATCTAGCTGGTTTAATTAAAGTGTAATGTGTTGAAATGTTCCTTTAAACATCTATTAACCTGTTATTAATGAGAACATTAGCTATATTATATTTCAGCTCCTTTCTCCCATCATATGCCTAAAATTAAGTATAGTTCTTCCGAACTCATCCCTCACTAACATTGATGTCATGTTTTTATTTGTCGACTAAAGTGTCAATAAATTTCATCATAGTTTTTTGTCATCATAGATTGCTTTTTATTTATTTGTTTATCATCTTGTTTTCTTCAGTGAAAAAAAAAAAAAACACTGCATAGATGTTTGTATTAGCATATATTGACACTGTGTGGTGTCTCTGCAGGCCACACAGTTGATATGTCCTGTTTGCATCTGCTGCATGGGGACCCCACTGCCCAAACCTGGACTGACATTACATCGCAAGTGTCTCTCTACGTCACCCATTTGTATGCCATTTTCTACATCACGCATTTCTCCTGGTAAGCTTATGTATAAGTTTATATCTATATAATATGAAGAGAGAATATGCGCTGAACACACATTCTCAGTCAGACTGAGTGGCAAATAATCCTGCACTCTGGCTGCCATTAGTAGAGGAAAGTGTGAAATCTGGGGTAAAACAAATTATTATCTGAAAATTAAATGCAGTTCATGGACATCGGCATGTGACCAAGAATTGGATTTCCAATTCTTGGTCACATGCCAGCATATAAAAGCCTGGACGCTGGGTCAAAGTGTTACTTCAAGGTGGGATTTATTGTCCAAATTAAAGTGAAAAGGACAACAAAGGATACTCTCTTTGTATGTGGACAGGTTTGTTAAGATATTTTTTATTTTATTAGATTATTGGAGACATGTTTGCATGCAGCAGGGTTAATGTTTGCAATAATGCGATGCACATTTGTAGAACAAAAGGCTCAGTTAAATGAAAGATGCAAAATATTTAATTGATGAGTAATATTAATAAATACAGTACATAAGCTAAGGTATGATTTTACCCCAAATCATTCTTGAAACAAAATGGCAACTGGAACTCCATATTTCTCTTCTCTTTTGCTTTCAGCAGTCTGTAAATAGATTGCTCTGATTTATTGTTGAATTTATTTGTGCAGTCAATCACACATCAGTTCTTTCCCATTTTACATGTGTTTTTTTGTGATTTTATGGCAATCAAGCTGAACACTAATGCTGCCACTCAGGCATCTGTTTGCCACTGTGACTGCAGTGACTTTTGCATACTGTGACATCACGTTCATACCCTCTATATTCTTATATTGTACATTATGTTTGATTTGATATATTTACACTGTGGTGGTTATAATACAGCTTTGTGTGCTCCATCACAGGTACTGGCTGTGGTACACCACCACGCGCTGTGTCAGTGGGGTGGTCAGGAAGGTCTATCAAAGGCTAAAACAGTTCAAAGTCCAGTTCCTCGTCCTCCAGCGGAAGACCGACCCCTCACAGGTCATGCTACAGTGTTTACCTTCTAACAAGGTTTGTAACTCTCAGGGTGTGAATTAAATCGTAACTTTTATGCATGAACGCTAAACAGTGATCATGATGCTTCTTGCCCAGGTGGACAGCAGAGTGCAGTCTTTGTCAGAGCAATATGACGGACCTCAGCCCTCAGATCTGTGTGAAATGCTGGAGGGAGAGCAGTTCTTCGCTGGCTTTGAGAGGGGCTTAGATATCAGCACAGGTCTGAAGTCCCCTTTGAGGATCTGTCTTATGTAAACATTTTTTTCCTCCTGCTCCCTTTCCTCCCAAGGTGTTATGATGTGTTGTTGTGTAATAATTGAACCCAAACAACTATTTGTAAGAAGTCTTGAGATGATATTTTCCTGCTTTCTCCAGAGAGTCCAGACTGTGTCGAGGGAAGACTGCGTTTTGTGTTTTACTCCAGCCTGAAGAATCTGAAGGAAGTGTACATCTGTCCAGCTCAGGGTCAGAAGAGTCCAGTGAGGGGACAAGTAAGCCAGACATCATGTTCAACAGATAACAAAGTGCACTGACTGGAATAATGATTTCTGCTGTTTTCTGTTTGCACACATAGAAACACAGACGCGTTTCCACACATGGCGGTACAAGGACTTCATGACCTCACTTACATTATAGTTGAACAAACAATTAGTAACAGATTGTACATATCACCTACATGCAGTACAGTACATTCCACACTGAAGGCCAATACACATGAGATTAACATTACAGGGGGAGGGGGAAAACAATATATTCACTGTACTCCTCTGTAACTGAACTCATCTTTCTGGATGGCGTTTTAACCATTGGGAATTTACAGGATGTGGTCCATAATAGACTTAAGATATAAGGGAAATCCCAAAGTCTCCCCAGGGGGCCACGGGCGAGTTGAAGGGGAAGCATAAGATAACTATATGAAATGAGTTTGAGTCAAAAATCCTCCTTTGAGTGATAACTCATTCACTGATGTCAGTTAAAGTGACTTACACTTCCTGAGGATATCATTATCTCCGGTGTCCATCACGAATGAACATCTATAAATCCACATAAAAATCATAGAAAAAAAAAGACGCTTCAGAACTGAAAATTATCACATTTTAAAGCTTTCTTCAGTATTAAAGTAATCCAGTAAAAGGAACAGCTAACAGCAACAGTAATTTGGGATATTTTTAATGGAACCAACTTGCCAAAATGAATAACACTGCCCACCTGTAGTTAATATTACATCAGCCTCGGGGTATCATGATTCTCCAAATCCACGATTTTTGATTTAAACATATATTTTCAGCACTGATGACTACGCCATTGTTAGACTATTGAGTTCTCATCTGCGAACAGTCACGACCCAATTTTATGGAAGTTGGCCTCCTGCTTTTCATTTTGATTTTTTTGAAAGCTCATTTCGCTCAATTTTCAATTTAGAAATTGAAATTGTGACACCCCTACAACAGCTAACCATTATGGGGTCTGTTCTCCTGGTGGCCATTTTTTTCTGTTGTCATAGTGGTACCCAATTAAGCCTATAAATTGATGTTAGCATCAGATTAGCAAACACGTTTTTGAAAATACTCATTTTTACATAAAGGTCAAAGCAGTCAGAGCTGATATGAAAAACAAAACAGATTTGTGGGTTTCCCTTGGAAAAATCCACTTTAAAATACATGGGAGTTGCTCTCTTTGCTCTCTAATGAGCTTTTAATTTCAGTCATTTAACTCATGAGCAGAATTGGCAGTTCCCTTGGTATATATTTTTTTCTGTCCACACTGGCCTATTTGAGCGCAACACAGCATATCCTACCAGCCATTATATCATAAAACTTTTTAAAGAAGATTTTAAAAATGTAAATTACAGTTGTCAGGGCATAAAACCAATGATCTTTTGATCTTTACAAATTAAGACACAATAGTCTGATATTAGCATAGCAACGCCGTCTGTGCTAAAAAAGAGTGTTTAAAGTGAAAATCGATCATTTTGTTGGTTGAACGGGTGCGGATAATGATATTTCTGTGCACCTCTGCTCTTTTACAGGTGTCTTTTTATAGAGGGGAGGTTCCTGACAGTCTACCAGAGGAAGTGGCGCGGAAGAGGAAAGGACCTGACAACCAGTGGCTTGCAACTTTACCACTAAGACTTCCTGTCAGTTGGAGTCACATTTTTTTTTTCCTTATTTCATGTGATAACAGATATTTTTGTATTTCTGGATAGTAAATGAATCACAATGAACCTATTAGTATCCTTATAATATGATATTAGATGATGCATATTGGATAGAAATAAAAATAAAATAAGACAAAATATGTGTTCATCCTACACACATAAGTATTTAGCATCTAGATGTGTATTTCTCCCAACTAAATTATGAATAACATCATATCTTGAAGGAAACACACATTTATCTCCTCTCTGTTTTGTCACAGGCTCTAAACTCAGAAAATAATTTCATCATGGAAGAGCTCCAGTATCCTCCTCTGAACCTGGGTGACCCTGAGAGCGGCTACCTGACAGAAGCCAACTTGCTGTCCATCTCTCTTCAGATAGGACAGGATTGGCATGTTATTGGCATCAATCTTGGCTTAAGCTACCAGGACCTGGAAAGAATCCAGTACAAGCACAAGTAGGAATGAAGAACTGCTTCTTGTTCTGTCAAAATTTTTTGAACTAATCTCAACAGCATTGGTAATTCACATTCACGTGAAAGCAGAACTCAGTTATAATAGGGAAATAAAAATAAACTTATTAAAGAATTCCAACATCAATCTCACCCTTTAAACTAGATCTAGATAGAGAAAAACGTGTAAACCTGCAGGAGATAAACATGTACGTGTTCAAAGCACCTCTGCGGGAGCGAATGATGTAAGCAGCGCGTGCACACACGTGTGAGCGCAGGCAAAGCCTCCAGGGGAGGATGGAGTGAGATGTAATGTGACTGAAGGAAAACCGCAGTGGGAGAGAAATGGTAGAGAATTTTGATTGTTTTAATCTGCACTGTCAGCCATCACTAAGCCATCTGGGACACTGCAGGAGATTACACACAGACTGATGCTCATCTGTTCCTCCCCCCTACTCCTCATGCTCAGAAAACCTCTCATGACGCATCCTGGAGGTGCAGGAAAAACGCATTATGGAGAAATCACGCATTACATACATTGATGGTTTTCTGTCTACGTTTTTTTTATAGGAAGTCATTAAGATGTGATTTTAATGATTTGTGTATTTGATGGAAGTTGCCCAATGAATGTTTTCCTTTAGAAAACAGGATGAACATATAGCCTAAATGTAAGATTTGATGCACAGATATCTACAATTCATGGTCTACCTTCCAACTGCATGGAGAATCTACTCCCACACATGAATAGACACATGGTGGACATAATGTATCATAAGTTCAGCATTCACAGTGCTTTAACACTCAGTGCCAGGGTGATATACAATTGCTAATAACCTTATAAAGTGCTGTCACTGCACTTAAAGGTAGAATCAATGAATCAATAGGATTTGTTCGAGCTGTTCATAAATGAACCAGAAAGATAGTTCACCGTTGAGTCTCATTCCCAGGACGTCAAATACCAATAGAAACTTAGAATTTATAATCTGTTATGATACTTTCAAGCAGGTCTCTGTGTGTCTTTATCACTGGCTAAAGGTATGGCAGTTATAATGTTATAATAAACCATAAGTTGTCATGCATGATTATAAACATTTATAGATAGTTTTATAAATGCCTTATAATGTCTTGTAGTGCATGATAGACATTATCTTCAGGATCATTAGAAACTGTTACCAGTGATTTTATCCTACAGTGAAAATGAAACCTACAGGACTGCTCAATGCCATAGATCACAGATCTTCAACAGGGGGTCCATGACCCTTAGGGGTTCAGAGTCACTGCAGGGGATCCACCACATTAATATTTGATTTTCTTCTTTTTTAAAGTTGTCTTGTCAAAAATAAAATATGTCTGTGGGTGAGGCTGACACACCTCACATTAGCCATTAGATAAGTACAAATGAGAGAAGATCTAAAAATATTTCATGCAATACAGTATATGTAGTAGGGATCCCTGTTCTGTCCCTCTCAACTAAGGGTTCTATGGCCTTTAAAATGACTGTTGCCATATTTGGTTATTCCAATTAAAGAATATAATCCCGCAGTGATATGAGAACCATTAATATTTGAAATCAAAATATTTACATCATTTATTTTTTAATCATTATGTAGGTTGCTATAGTTGATGTAAAGTATCTTGTGTATGTTCTGTTTTCCTCACCAGGGACAACCTGGGAGGCTTGGTGCTGGACATGCTGTTCCACTGGGCCCGGGGACAGAGGAATGCAGGACCAGGGGCGGTGTCGAGGCTTGTGGCTGCGATGATAGAGAGCCGCAGGAGGGACTTGGCAGATGAGATTGAGGACATTGTCAGTATTGGAAGGAGAAAGTACTCGGAGTCACTGAGGAGAGTGGGTCTGGAAGCAGAGAGCTCCTCCCTCGGTGAAGCACAGCAGTAGATAAACTCACGCTGAGTGCAGATGGCTGACTTACACTTGAGTAACCTGTTTGTTTACAATGTGCCCCATCATCTCATCCTGCTGTCTAAACAACTGTCCTGGAGGACAAAAAATCTCTCCTTTTTTTTTACAGCCATGACAGCCAACTAACAGCTGACGGCACCTTTCATAAGACCTACAGAAAACAGGTGAAATGGATGAACTGTATGAAGATGATCGCCTGTGGCTTGTTTACTCCACCTTTTAAAAACTGTCTCAGAAAGCAAGACAATACTGTGGAATCCCATTTCTGCTAGGAAAATGATAAAAAAAAGTAGAACCGCTGCAATGATGAGTCAATTAGTTGTCATTTATTAAATTAATCTCTACCTATTTTGATAATTGATTATTTGGTTTGAGTATTTTCTAATTTCTTTGCTTCTCTATGATAGTAAATGGAATATCCTCAGGCTGTGGACAAAGCAAGACATTTGAGGACATCATAGTGGGTTTTTGGAAACATTGAGAGACATTTTTAACCATTTTGTGACATTTTATATACAACTAATTGATTTATCAAGAAAATAATTTACATATTAATTGACAATGAAAATAATCTGTATTTGCAGCCCCAATAAAAAGTCATATATGATTTTAAAAAACACTCAAAATTATGAACTACAAAGACACAATTATAAGTTCAAATTTTTTACTTCATATTTAATGTATGACTCACTACCTCATAATTTTGCGTAACAGCACTGTCTCATCACTGACTCATGTGACTCATCAAAAAATTGGATCTATTGCGTCATTTTGATTTAATATTTCATCATTTTGACTTAGTGCCTCATGAATTTGACCCAGAAATAGGGCTGCAAACTCATGATTATTTTCACGATTAATCTATTAATTGATTAGTCTATAAAGTGTCAAAAAGTTGTTAAAAATGTTCATCACAATGTCTCAGAGCCCAGTATGACATCTTCAAATTGCTTATTTTTTCCAACCAACAGTCCAAACCTCAAGACTCTTCATTTATTATCATAAATGTCAAAGAAAGAGAGCAAGTTCTTATTTTAACTGGCTGGAACCAGCAAACGTTTGACATTTTTATTTGAAAAATGACTGAAATTATTAATCGATTATCAAAATCATCATCTCAGTATCTCATTATTGTGACTTACCATGAGTATTTTTTTTATCACCCTTTCATATCTTTTATATCAGTTTATTGGCAGAAAGGTAACAGTGAATTCCATGAAACTGACTCTTATCTGTTCAGGTCAGAGTTAAGAGACAGTGCAAACACTGGGAGCTGTTGGACCTTCTGAAAGTGCAAGAGGAGGCTGTTTTTATGGCTGATTAAATTTCTTCCCTGTGTGCCTTTGGTCACCTAGAAACCAGTTCAACTGCAGCACAATCTCAGTGACATATCAGGACCTTAAAGGTGGAATATGCAGGATTGTTTGTAAATGCACCATCTTTCCCGGTTCAGTGAACGAGAGTGAGGAGACAGACATAAACATGAATTAAGAGAGAGAACGTAGTTATCAAGAACAAAGCTGTGAAGCAGAGAAATAAAACACTATTTTCTGATTGTTTTACAATGGTTACATTCTAAAGTACAAACAAACACACCCACACCACTGCACAACGCTGGATTTTGTGTAATTACAGCCAAAGCGATTCTCAGTCTTCTCTGCCCGTGTGTGTCTGTCTGTGTTTATCTTTCTGCAGCTCTCACAGACAGAGAGCAGGCTAAGGAGACGGAGACAGCGATGTAACTACTGGTTGCATTGCAATTTTAGAGTCCCGACCCCAAGTGGACAGAGTTTATAAGTGTGAAAAGTGAAGCCAATGTGGAAATGTCTTAAACCTGCATTCTTTCTGATGGCCAGCAGGGGGCAGCTCTGCTGGTTGCAAAAAGTAGTCCAACTGCATGAAGTCGTATGAGAAAATGTTTTCAATTTCTCATTTGATTAATGACCTTAGTAAACAGTTTCCTAATGACTTTATGGTGTCAATCGCTAGTTTTACTACTATTACTTTGCACACATTTTTAAGTTTAAAAGGTTTTAGAAACATAATTTAGTGTACTGTTTAGCTGTAAAACAAAAAAAGATCACAACCAGGCATAATCTGACACGCCAAATGGTTTGTTAGACAGAACCATCTGGGAAGTCATCCTTAGAAACTGTTTGGAGGGCAAGCATTTTCAAAAAACACTTGGCAGGTAATTGGATGAACCGTCTTTCAACCAGTCAGATCAAACTCTTGTCGAAGCCGGTTGGAAAAAGAGCAAAAATGTCTTTCCCATAAAGAAAAGCTTTCAGTGCCGTACTTTGCTCTTCTTTCAGCGAAGATATATTCTCTAGTTCTTATATAACGCATGCTATTGTAGTATCTCCGCTAACCTCAGGAGCCGCCATAATTTGTTTGAGGCGGGTATCTCTCCAGATACCAGTCCACTCCATACTTTTTGGTCCGAGCTGGACTCGAACCGGCTACCCACTTCTTATGGGCTGAGCTACTTCTGCTCCTATAACATGTGAGGTCACAGTGGCTTCATCTGCCTATTCTACTTATTCTACCGTTATGGTCCTGACCTTAAAACCTGTGCACTGCATTGGCTGGGGGCTGCACACCACAGTGAACAAGCTGAAGATCAGAAACACAGGAAACTATGACAAGAAAATGCTGGCAGAGAGCAGGCGCTCTGCACCACTACACACCACTAGTAGTGATGATAGAGAGGGTTGATTTTCAGTCTTTACATTTTTATTTTTAGGAAAATCCTGCAGTATGCCTTTAATTTTTAAAAAATGTATGTATTAAATCACACTTTTTTATTTATGAGTAAAACTTTGATATAAAAAAAATGTGTCAGCAATTTCATTTTTAACTTTCTGCTGAGAGTCCTGCAGTGAGTCATCAGTAGTTTCCGTCACATTTATTGCTGCATGCAGCCCTTCATCCCCAATATTTCCACTGTAGCCATTTGTCTATTTTAGTGCCCAAGGTCATTGGGTTGAAACGTCACGATGACGCTGCTGGCCCCCATCCCCCACCCATACACCTAACTATACTGCAAATAAAATATGTGTCTGTACTTCTACTACATACCACTAGAGGACCCTTTTTAAATCCCTTTTCTTTTTTTTTTTTTTTTTTTTAATTCAAGTCCTACTCCCTCCCTCCCTCCCTCCCTGCTTTCACTCCCACCTTCTCTACCTCCCTCCACTGGACTCAAATGCTAGTAACACCGGTAGGTTAGCTATTGTCGCTCTGTCAGCCAAAGATACACAGTAAAAAGGCTTTGATTTCATACCACAGCCTCTCCGGGAGCGATAACGACAGCGGCTCTATGCGGTATGTAGATAACGGGATGCAGTTAACGTCTGATTCAGACTGTGTGTGTGTGTGTGTGTGTGTGTGTGTATTGGTTGAAGCCGTTAAAAACCTTTACCTGGCAATAACGTGAAAGACGACACATTTAGCTAAATTTCAGAATCAACGCTAAATAAATTGAGGTAACGGACTCGACATGTAAAGATAGCGACCTTTAACGCCGTATTTCAGACTGGGATGTGATATGGTTTTGTCGGTACATTGTTAGAGGTAGCAAATCATTTTCCGTTATGTGGCAAACCTAGCATTTTGAACATATGGTGGTTTTAATATAATGTTATAATTGCAGGCCTATTGCGAATGATTAATTTTAAGCTAATACGATGTCGACATTACCGTTAAGAATAACGTATAACGGTCGGTAATATGCCGGTTAATATGCGTTGTCATATTTTGCCCAGCAAACCATGGAGCTGTTGGGCACAGGTGTAACGGTTATTTATTATCATAATACAGACAAACGTGTTATCTCACGTTTCATGGTTTTACTTAGCCTCTTGGTTTTGGATGAGTAACCGGACCAGTTACCGAATTTCTCCCAGACCTGCAAAGGGGCCACTGCGGCCGCCCTCTGCCGGCTTCTGCTCAGTAGTGAGGATGATAATCATGTGGGCTGGGATGTTGGTAGTGGAGGGTAAACCCACTTAAACTGTACCCACCTCCTTCTTCCATTGGTAGCTGCTCACCTCAGGCAGACAGACTCTAGCTAAACATTGACATGCTATAAGTTCTTAGTACATAATGAAAGAAAGGCAAGATTAGAAGAGTATTTCAATAAGATAATTTCGTGGAAGCCATTTTTATTTTACTCACCTTGCTTGTTCTATTTACTCCCTCATCTCTGCTGAGGCATCAGACTCTTCAAAAGCGCACATTAGAGGACTCTTTTTTTTACTGCTGAGCAAGCTGTTGAGGACTTGTAAACTTACAGCAGTTTATGCTTTAAAGAGACAGTTCACCCCTTAAAAATGTCTATTTGCACCAAGCCACCTGGTTTAACTATAAAGAGCCACAAAGTCTCTGGAGAGAGGAGGTTGTAGTGGTGATTTGGTTAAAAACAGGGCTCCCCTCCCCTGGAGATTTAAGTCCTGGCCTGGGTGACTGGGGATTGAGTTCTGTGCAAAACCAAGATCAATGTTCACTTATTATTTTCATTTTTTTTTTTTAATTATTATTTTCAGTTTTCAATTGTGGTTTGGTTAGGTTTAGGAAAATATCATGGTTTGTCTATGTCATGTGGGTGTAAATAGTTACATAAGTTTTTACACCATCAGTGCAAGCATTGTTGGCTACTGACACTTGGGTGCAAATAGCATCTGCCAAATCAAAAATACATATTTTGATCTTACGTGTAGTGCTATATCAATCTACACTGTTTTGGTGTGAGATGCCCACTTTTGGAGATATTGGACATAGAGATGTCTTCCTTATCTCAAATATGATAGAACTACATGGGACTCGTCCTGTGGTGCTCAAAGCACCAAAGGAAAAAAAAAAACATTTTAAAAAAGTCATCAGCAATGTCTCTTTCCAAAAATCATGACAAGGTTACTCAAGATAATCTACTTGAGTAACTTGTTGTGAGCAATTTCATGTTAGGGCTGGACTATATATTGATATTGTGATATAAGACTAGATATCATCTTAGACTTTGGATATTGTTATAATGTGAAATGGCACAAGTGTTGTCTTTTCCTGTTTTTAAAGGCTACATTGCAGTTAAGTGATATAATATCCTGAACTTACCAGACTGGTCTAATTCTGGTTTTGTTACTCACCCGACCCACATAATCATAACATCCACATTACTGATGATTATTTATCAAAAGTCCCACTGTATTAATATTTTGTGAAGGTATTTGGTCAAAAACATTGTGATATTTGATTTTCTCCATATTGCCAAGCCCTACTGTTGCATACTTTAAGCTACAGTAATGCACCATATTCTATAAGATCATTAATTGTTTACACTATTTAAGAATTAACAGTAGGTTATTTTCAGTGAAAATGTGTATATCGTACATCACGGCATAGCCTAAAATATCAAGATAGAATTTATAAGCTATATTGTCCAGCGCTATTTCATGAAGGAGTTATTTTTTCTTTCACCATCCGCCAACTGTATTGTGCATCTACTTCTGGATAAGAGGCTTGTCCTCATGAAAGCATGAGATGTAAACATAAATAGCGTCCTCCTTGGCTGAACTGTGACCCCTTGTCCATGAGATGATGCACACTTACGTCTGCACAGTGATGCAGTTGGTAGGTGTAATTTGGTAGAAAGAAAATAGTCCCTACATGATACTGCTCACAACAAGGTCTGTGGATTATCTTGAGTAAACGGGTCATGACATCTGGAAAGAGACACTGCATTAAAGTTTTTCTGATGTATTTTTTGTGCTACCACAAGCCAAGTGCCACCTAGTTCCATTCTTCTCTGTTCAACTTTCACTTTAAAAGAAGCAACTTTTTGGAGTTTCCAGTGTATTGGATAGGTTACGCTGAGGCCAAGCAGTGTAATAAAACATTGCTGCAGCCTTGAAATAATTGATGAGGTTAGTCATTCATGGGTGTAGGGTGACATCCTATGCTTTCCATTGGAACTGTTGTACCCTTTGGCTTTCATTCAGTAAAAACAACGTCACTCTGTTAAATATTAATATAATCTGCATGAAGAAGAAAAAGCTAAAATCCTAGAGCCAAGGACTACTGAATGTCACTGGTATATGTGCACCGAATGGAAATGTTGTATAGTCATGCTGGTGGGAAGATGTGCTATTGTGTGAAACTTACAGTCCTTTAGACCATTCAAAGCCTTACTGTAATCTGTAACCAGATGCTTCAATGCTGCATTTGGCTTTCTATCTAAAAAAAGGGTAGACACACAGTGGTTTTATTATTTGCTTATCAAGGCTGCAGGAAAGCTGAGAGGGAGGCACAACAGAGGAGATACAAGAGAAAAGCCCCAGGTGACTTTAGAAACTGGGCCACCAGGGATACCTGTGGTGTCAGAGGAGAGACTAAACACTACACCACCTCTCTGAACTGAAGGGGCATTTTTGCTCCCTGAAAGTTGAACTGTTATTTCTGATCTACGCCAGGTGATTACAACAATGAATCACTGTGCACCTTTAATGGTTGCAATAGGAACTCGGTGTAGAGGACCTGTAGTGGTGGAAATGCATCCACCATGCCCAGATCATAACTCTCACTCCACTGGTTGTAAATGGAGATTGCGAGAGAGCTTTCATAAGTAGGTATTAGGTTTATAATCCTGATGCTGGAGGGAAGAGGGAAATAGTAATCAGATTTATCTGTGGCACCACAAAATTCATCCCTTGTTTCCGCAGTGCTATCCAAAAATAGACTGCATCTTATAAACCAGTGTTTGAAAAAAAGCGTGATAACAACATCATAACAGCTGTCAGGTTTACTGCTAAGAACAGTGGATATACAGATGTCAGTACAGAGAATTGTTATTTAGAATTAATTTATGCAACAAATTTCAGTAGACTGAAATTATACCCACAGTCCTGCAAAATAATGGCTCCAGATAGGATGTAGAAGTGGACAGATTGGGCTGTATATTAGATCTGGCCTTTGTGCTCTTGCAGCTGAGAAAAGTACTTGACATCTGATGAAGGATTGCAGGAACACACACGTGTCTGAGACAGTCCTCAGTGCAGCTCCCATGTTGATGGCTTAGAGCTCACAGTTCGTTAATCAAACCAGTTCATGTGAGACAGATGGACTGGTGACAACAGCCTGCTCTAACCTAATGAGGAAGGACCCGTGTGATTTTCCTTTCTTTGCTGTCTTTTCCACAAAAGCCACAGTCACGTGAGAAGAGTGCTGACTATCGCAGTGCTTTGCTTTGTCACTACAGCCACTCACTTCCTCCTATCAGACTCCCAAACTCACTGTCATCTAGTCAGCTAGACCTTTACTCTGCTTGGCACTTGGACAAAGAGGTAGTCCAGGACCTGGGATGTGTAAGGTAAATTTTTCTCTGGTTGATTTGAATGAAAGGAATATAATTTGCGTGTTGTTTTGCATAGGAAATTAACTGGTGTGGATTTGTCTCCAGATTTTCAGCATCTGCATGGGTGTATTTGTTTGGTTATTTTTGTAAGTCTTTTATGATTGAGACATGCCTTGAAATCATTAGTTGAAGCAACAGGCTACTTGTATGTTTGAAAAGAAAAGCTTCTCATCTTCTCCGTCACTTATTTTATTTTACTGTGTTAGTCACAATCATATCAATCAGTTGTTACCAGCTATTATCCCGGTAAATCTTAAATCTAAATTTTCCAAAAATGCACAGTAAGTGATTGATCTTATTAAGTTAAAATTAATTCCAGAAAGATTTAAGAGTATGTGTTACATTTTATTTGGAACCTGACTGATATTGGATTTTGGGTACTGACGCCGATACAGATATGATGGAGGAAAAAAAAAAAAATCTGATATTGATATATCAGCACATTCTTCTTTTGTATATTTAAAATCCAAAGGACATCAGGGCACTGAAAGAGTAAACTTTCACTAGTATTTTTAATAACTGTAAACTACAAAGAAAAAGACATTATATTAATATAGACTGATATAGCAGTAATAATAAGGCAGTACCAGGCCGATAATATTGGTCGGGCTCTAATAAATAAAAATAATCTGCATCATGTTCTGTAAAAATATTGGACACATATATGCAGATTCTGATATAGACTAATCCTAGTGTAGGCCTGATATCAGGCCAGTAATATTGGCCAACCAATATATCTGTTTGGCTTTAATTTTATTTATTGTGCTTGTCCACATATCACCTAAACTACATAATACTGCATTTACATAATAATCTACTATGATGCAATAATTATTTTTAGTGATTATTGTTTGATAAACAACATTTAAAATGAGTCAAAAGTCTTAAGAAATCAAGTATCATGTTTATGTTCATTGTCATTTAATATATTATTGTGTTACATGGCACTTCATATAACACGTGGTGTCATTCATAAATAGTATGTAAATCTATATACTGACACACCCTCTGCCCCACCTCTGTGAGATTACATGAACTGGATCATTACATACAAAGTTATCCTAACTTCTAGCAAAGGAAGATTGCCTGCTGCTTTACTGATAAGGTTTAGTATAAGCGTCCTTGTCCCCTGTTTATTGCTCATTGCTCAAGCTGAAATGATGACCAAGGGTCAAAAACAGAGCTGTTATCTGTCGGTGCCCGGACTCTTTAGCAGCTCTTTAATCAAGTGCGTCAAATAGTTGCTTAAGAGGGGGCTGGGTTAAGTTATAAGGTAAATGTTCTGCATGGCAGCCAGGTTGCACAATCACTGTGTCTATTGTTTACTCATCAGTGCTTATCTCCTCTAGAGGTGCAAACTCAAAATATGACCTCTGTGAGAGATGATCAAAGTCAATTGTAGTTGGTTAAGAAGTCACTTTTTTTCTTGTTTTATCAAGTCTGGTCAGCAGTAACTCATCTCTTTAATAGTTTGGTGAAATTAAAATGACTTTACGTGTTTTCAAGTGATGTCGGGCTTTGGTTATGTGGGATTTAGTGAGAAGAAACACCAATTCCCCTGCAGTGTGTTCCCTTGATATTTTTCTTCTGCTGTGAGAATAAAAAGAATTCCTTGGAGACTTTTCGTTGATGAGTGATGCCACTGTGCTGTGGACACTGCACACTGAGGCCGGTTGTTTCCGTACAGACTCTGATTGTCATGACAAGACAGTGCAGCCAGGCTATGACTGCGGGTCAAACAAATGTCCTGGTGCTGCAGACACAGTTGTATGGTGTGTGGATGAACTGAAGTGGACGAGTAACGCTGCAAGCATGGTAAAAAAGGAGGGAGATGCCAGTTTGATGGGTGACTCATGTTAGACTGCAGTGCTCTTTACAAACCATACATTTTCTCCTCAGGCTTATTATCAAAAGAACATAATCTTCTGTAGATAATGTTCTGAAGGGAAATCAGTGTGCTGACTGTGGAGCTCAGGAGGAAGTCAGTGGCAGGAAATAGGGAAACAAAAGTAGCATGCAGCACTGTGAGAAGATGGGCTGCTGGGTGAGAAAATGGTGAGGACGATGAGAGGGAGATGAGAGATGGAGGAGGGCTGTGAAGTCGGCTGTGTGAAGCTCCAGGGAGCAGAGAGGAGCACACCCAGCTGACAAAGACCAGAGAGGCAACTGAGGCTTGCTGACCTGCTCTGACTCCCCCCCCCCCCCCCCCCCCCCCCCCCCCCCCCCCCCCCTCACACCCGCCTCCACCTCTGGAGCAGCCAGTGAGGGCCTCAAGTCCCCATCCAAACTAAATACTCCAGACCACAGCCATGCAGCATTCATGCCGAGATACAGTCAAACATCCAGGCATGCTGTGCGTTCTCTCTGAAAGCAGAATCTGAGGAATTAGTGATACTTCCGTCAAATGAGTGTGTACACAGTTGAACTTCACAAAGAAAAGCAAAGATGTGAGACGGAAAAGCTGTGTTTGAGAGTCGTGACTCGTGACTGAGAGGGAAATGATGGGGGAGGGCTGGTGAGGAGGAGAGGTGGAGGAGGCGGGTTGCACACGCACAGGCAGGTTGTGATTGGTGGATGGAGGGGGTGGAGAGAATGAAAAGAGGAAATGGGAAGCATCTTCTCACACTGAGGGCATTCTGTACCAAAAATAGGGAGCATCTCACAGCCACATCAGACATTTTTCATCTGTTTGCTCAAAAATGACTTTTATAGCACCCAGAGGATAGAGATTCTCCTGTACGACTGCCGTTTCACGAAAGAGCTCATGAAAGAGCTTATGCATAAAACATGAGTGTTCAAGGACACGCGTGACGCACAGATGTTCCAGTGATGACAGATTTGTTTAACAGAAAGTAATCTTTCTACAGTGATTGCTAAAGCTCTATTTTTAAGAATCTGCCAGCAGTATTGTGAAATTATTGTGATAAACTATTGACACTTGTGCTGTTGTCATTATTTAGATATTAATAAGTAACATGCAGTGTTTCTTCTTTATTGAATTCTTGACCACCTAAGTAGTGCTAATGGAAACTTTGAGCCACTTCAAATATTTAGTGCCTTTGATGTCTTTGATATCTTTTTTAATGCTCAAGAGGCATTAACTTGGTTTGATGACATGAATTGCAACTATTTTAACAGGCCTGCGTCATTTATAAACATTTCTTTAATCCAGCGTCTACTTTGTGAAGATTTTCATATCTGGGATTGTTTGTTGGGCTTACTGTTAAATACTTTAGCTTTTAAATAGGTTTCAATTAGCTGTGTTGAGGCCAGTCTTGCATTCGTCTGTGGTGCACTGTGAGGTGCTAGTTTCAACTAGCATAGAGCAGTACTGTGAGCTCTTTGCTGGTCAGTCATGCCAGACATATCCCCTCACTTGAAGTGAGGGATGTGTTTGGTTTGGTCCAAAGCACACCTGAGAGTAGAGTCAGAAAGGTCTTCTTACTTAGGCTGGGCCATAGAGCTGAAAATGCATCAAGACTGAATGCTTCATTTTAGCTGATATTGATAATTACTGATAATTATTCATGACATATTTTTAGTAAAAAAAAAATTAAAAAAGAGAGAAAAAATGTTGAATTTAGCCAGTTTATTTTGAATTTAACAATTTTATGTATTAAGCCACACAGGTAATGAACTTTAAAAAAAAAACAACAATAACAAAAAACTTTCATAATGATACTTTTTTATTAACAATTTCACCACCATTTGAACTAATTTTTTCACTTAACCCTGTTTCTCGTCTCTCACATGTCGAAGGTGCAGCCAGACGACACACCTTTTGAATGATTGGCTGTTTGTGTGTCGCTCATAGCACGCTCCAGAATCCGGGACATGATTGGCTGAGCCACGGCATATTCATTATGTGCTTTCATGGCAGTTTGCATTTCACTTAAACTGAAACTACTGAACATTTTCACAATTTTCGTATTGCTGTTGATGAAGTGTCTTGCTGATATCCTGTGTATCACTATTGTTTTATTGCCCAGGGGTACTTCTTATGGCCATACATGCCCCCCAACCCTCAAATACTTATCCATTTTAGGATGACTTTTGGAAAAAGCTAAATTTTGGGTGAAAAAAAACATTTTTTTTTTTAATGGACAAAAGAATGAAACAGATCGGGAAAGATGCATTGTTAAATTTAACAGCTCAATGTGGACATAATCTCAGTTTCTGTCAGTGCTAAGACATTTTCTTGGTCCTTTGTGGGTTACGCGTCATTAGAATGAACTCTCCACTGATTTTTTAGGTTACACCTCGACACCTCACGCTGGCACTTACTATCTCGTGTCTCACTTATGATACAGATCTCTACAGTGCTTTTAGCTATTTATTCAAGAGACTTGCACTTCCAATTTTTGATTACCTCTAGGTCTTATTCCTTTGGACAGAGGTGTCGGCCAAATGGACATAATGTAACAAGACAAGCAATTTAATCACACCACCTTGGGCTTTAGTAAACTGTGATGGACATATAGCCCAGAGACCAAATGAATAATAATTGATAATGAAAATAATTGTTGGTCAATGCCTTACATAGATTCTAAAGATTTTTTGGGGGTAAAACTAGTTTTTGCAGCGTATTTCAGGTGCTTTAAAAACTAGTCTATGTTGTAGGCCACATTATGAGAGTGTTAAACTAACAGGTCCTTTCTGATTTCTTTACAGATATCCTCTAACTTGAACTAACAACAACTGCAAGGAGACAAGTGGACAAAGTGCAATAAGACTACATAATCCCACTTGGACAGCACCACACTACTGTAACAAACACCAAAAGACAAGGACAACCTACCGAGTGTCTAGCTAACTGACAGATTGACACTTTGACCAGCCAGGGCTTGATATAAATGGCTGACAAGCAGATCAGGTAAGGCTGAATGGGAAACAACTATAAATAAAGCAGTATTGTGGCCTTGTTTTCATCCATTGACCTGTCATATTTCATATTTTTTGTCTCTTTCTCTATGGTTGACATCCAGTTTGCCTGCCAAATTGATCAATGGGGGGATCGCTGGGCTTATCGGAGTGACCTGTGTGTTTCCCATTGACCTGGCCAAGACTCGCTTGCAAAACCAGCAAAATGGATCTCGCCTTTACACCAGCATGTATGAGAAATCTGTATTTGGCTTATACATATTAGCAGAGTGTTACTCACTGTTGCTTGACTGTAGTCTGAACTAACCAGCAGTGTCACCCCCCTGTCATCAGATTCTTAGGCAGCACTTTGACTAACACACCACATTTTGTATTTGTGTTTCAGGTCAGATTGCCTTATTAAGACCATCCGGTCAGAGGGGTATTTTGGGATGTACCGAGGTAATTTTTTTTCCCTCTCTAGCATATACCCATTTTTGTCATTTGTAGGGGACATATGGGTTTTTAGGGGGAGATAGTACGTCAGTACTATATGCTACATATACCTATATATGCATGTTTCACATCATCTGAAAGCTTGGAACCTGAAATAATTTGAGATGCAGCTCAGCACTGTGTGTGTGTAAGTTTTGCTAGTCATAAATCTGTCAAAAAAAAAAAAAAAAAAAAAAAAAAAAAAAAAAAAAAAAAGAGAGTAGAGAGAAAAGAGTTTTCTTTGGGCACCTATTCAAAAATGAAAAGTTTAAAGTGTATAAGGGCTTAGAACATTATGAAATTATATTATAGCCATTGCCATGCTCCATCATGTCTCATAAATAATGGTGGTGGAAGGCTCCTCTCTCTTTGTTGTAGGACAGAGAGATACAGAAGATCTTTCATACCAACTGCCATCAGACTCTATAATTCTTATACTAATAGATGAGACTACTACAGACAAATGAATTTCCCCTTGGGGATTAATAAAGTATTTCTATTCTATTCTAT
>JAJHUR010110749.1:15000-21934 GCA_027495735.1 Lutjanus campechanus | reverse complement strand
GTCTGTCTGACTGTCTGTCTGTCTGTCTGTCTCTGACAGACAGACAGTTCACAGACAGACAGACAGAGAGACAGGTCACAGACAGACAGACAGAGAGACAGGTCACAGACAGACAGACAGACAGGCAGACAGACAGACAGACAGACAGACAGGTCACAGACAGACAGACAGACAGACAGACAGACAGGCAGACAGACAGACAGACAGAGAGACAGGTCACAGACAGACAGACAGACAGGCAGACAGACAGACAGACAGACAGAGAGACAGAGAGACAGACAGACAGACAGACAGACAGACAGGCAGACAGACAGTTCACAGACAGACAGACAGAGAGACAGGTCACAGACAGACAGACAGACAGACAGACAGTTCACAGACAGACAGACAGACAGACAGACAGGTCACAGACAGACAGGCAGACAGACAGACAGACAGACAGACAGGTCACAGACAGACAGGCAGACAGACAGGCAGACAGACAGACAGACAGACAGACAGGTCACAGACCACTTGAATGTCTTCAAGGATGCCTTGAATGTTTTTTTCAAGCTCCCTGGAAACTCAAGGACCACTAGAGTCCTATCAGAGCTGCTGAAATCTCCTCAGGAAATCCTGGAACACAGTCCAGGTCCAGTCTGACATCAGAGACACATTGAAGGACTGAGGGACTGAAGGACTGAAGGACTGAGGGACTGAAGGACTGAAGGACTGTGGGACTGTGATTCGTCAGACCTGCAGACTGACTGGTTGAACCAACTGGTCTTTACTGATCCTGGTCCTAATCTGGTCAGTTAGTTAAGACGAGTCTTTAGGATGGACTTGGACTTGCACAAACCAGACTTGAGCCCAGTTTTAGCAAAGCCCGTTCACATGAACGCTCACGAGACTCTGGCTGTTGCCGGGCAGCGTGTTTCTGGATAACAGCTGATTGGTAGTTGATCATTTCTAATTTGCAGCAACATTATGAAGAAAAGGTCATTTCATCTCAAACTGAGGAAAGAAAAACAACACAAACTGCCGAGAGGTCCAACATAACAACAACAATACATAGTTGATCAGTTTTCACCATCGAACCAGTAACTTCAATACTCAAACCAGTTTGGTTTAATTAATCACCGACAGCTGCGCCTGTGGGAGCGTCCATAACCTTTAAGATCTGTACGACAGAAATGAATTACTGTCATGAACGTGGTGATTCCCCCCTCAGACACTGAACACATGGTTTAACCCTCAAACGTCCTCTGCTGATCCTGTTGTCCACTAATTTATAACAATTTAATCTCTAAAGATGACAAAATATTTATCTCATCAAAAAACCCTCCACATCAGCTGACTCACTGTAAACTCGTATTATAAATGTTATGCCAGACCACGCAGGAGTTTCAAAATAAAGTTCACAGTCAGTCCAAACTGTTCTGAATGTAGACAGAATACTGAACGTCCCTCTGTGTCCAACCTCTGGTCAAAGGTGGTTAAATATCTTAAAAAGATCCTGAACAGCTGACGCTTATTTTTTATTGATGACTCTCTGACAGTGATCACACCAGTTAGTCCTCAGAAAAATCTGATTTTAAGATTTAACTGTTCTCCTCTGATCCTCCATCGATAAAACAAGAGTTAAATCATTTTAGGAATATTCTTCTCATTGAAATATTAAAAGGACGAGCGATCAATGAGGCCTGAGACGTCCTCATTGATCCTCTGTCAAACCCACACAGATATAATGTGTCACTGATCAGGTGTAACGTTTATTTTTCTCTGTTGTTGTTTGTCTTCTTTTCTTTGTTGTTTTCTCTTTTCTGTTTCTTACTTTGAAAGGTGACAGTAAGTCTCATATCGTTTGTGTTTTTAAGGAATATTGAATTGAATATTGTATTTAGGGGAGTAACAGATCACAGTTGTCCTGCATGGTTTCTTTTTATTGAAGAACAAACACTGACAGATTTCAAACTGATCACAGAGCAGCTGATGAAGCTGATGAAGCTGATGTGAGATCAATAAAACAGAAAATCCTGAATCCACACCCTGAAAATGTCTCACAGCAGCTGGAAATATCACATGTGGGTCACAAGTTTCACAGCTGAGAGCAGCTGAGGTCAACTCATCATCATCATCTTCTTCATCATTAGACTGATGATGATGATGATGACAGATCTATGTACCCAGCATGCAGCAGGTTAAAGTGAGCTGCTCAGCACTGTGTCATGTGATCAGGTTAGCTGATAGCAGCTGGTGTTCAGGTGGATTCGATCAGAGACGTGTCAAAGCAGCAGGTGGAGACACTTAAACACTCGCTGCGTGTAAAGCTTTTATTTTGAAGGAATGCAGCAGAGTGAACAGATCAAACGAGTCCAGAGCTGAAGGGTTAAATCAGATCAGCAGGTTTTACACTGAGTCTGAGCTCAGAGTTCATCTGATCTGATTCATTGATTCATTGATCAGCAAATACACAGTGAGATGGAGCTGTAACAACAACAACAACAACAACAACTCATTATGAAACTGATGAAATCATAGTTTAAATGGTGTAAAAACAGAAAAGTTTAGTTTGATTTAATCCTGTTTGACCTTTAATCTCAGTATTAACTTTAAACTGAGACTGGAGGAGGTTTAACTTAATGAACCTGCTGAGTTTTATGATGCAGCGTCTCTTCTTTCTTTCTCTCCAGTTCATCATTTAACAAACTTTTCTCTGATGAAACTTTCTGCTGATTGAGTCGTCGTCAGTGTTTGAGCTGCTAATCAATGATTTTTTTTTCTTTTCAGCTACCAAACAAACATGACTTAAAGTTTTGCCCCTTTTTAAACTTACTTGGCTGCAACACTCACATTTATTTATATTTTTAATTTATTTTAATTTGGAGAGCAAATATCTCCACATTGATTCAACTTTAATTTCAGTCTACATCACTAAACTGAGATTAGTTTTGAATTATGCAGCAGAGCTCTGCTTCAGTCTTTTTAAACCTGGTTTTGCTGAACTCTGGTTTTGCTGTGAGTCGGTCTGAGAGACGAGCTGATGGGAATTTATCAGCTGAAGAAACAGGGATGATGAAGACCATGTAAACCGACTGAAAGCTGATCTGAAGTGTATTAAGTCTCGAACCTGTTTCGGTCCTTCGGGCTGTTTTTGGCTCATGAGCTCAGTGAGCAGCTTTCTGTGGAATCTGTGGAGTGTCTGCAGTGAATTCTGGGAATAGTAGTACCAGCTGGCAAACTGACAGAACCTGTTCTGATCTCTGTTAGCAGCTCGGTGGCATTTTTCCAAGAAACGCTTTGTGTATTTTCACACTTTGTGTTTGTGGGACTAAAGGTGACGCTCACGGTCATGATGTGAGTTTCCTTCAGCAGATGAACGTGTCAGAAACACAGCGGCTCTCACAGGACGAGCAGAAACAAAGAGTCAGGCTGAAGGGAAACCTCCGGGAGCAGAGAGGGAGGAGTGGAGCAGAGGTGAAGGAGGGAGAGCAGGAGGAATGAGTCAGGACGAGGAGGAGGAGGAGGGACAGGACGAAGGCAAACACTCACTTTTTCCAACCAGCAGCTCAGAGAACATGAAGCTGGAAACACTGGAGTCCTCACAGTTTAAACACTCAGCGAGTGAGTCTCCCAAGAAAAGTCTCCCAAAATGGAAACACTTTAAAGAGGAGGAGGAGGAGGAGGAGGAGGAGGAAGAGGAGGAAGAGGAGGAAGAGAAGGAGGAAGAGGAGGAGGAGGACGGTGAAGAGGAGAATCTCTCTGTTCAGATCAGAACTCCTCTAACAGAAACAGTCTGTTTATCATGAAGCTGTGGTCTGTGCAGGTTCTGTCTTTGTTAACTGAACGTTCCTACAACGTTCCCTCAACGTTCCCTCAACGTTTCTGTTGAGTTCCTCTTTGTTTAACTGTTATTTACTGATGTGAGTGAGTGAGTGAGCTGTTGGTGGAGGACAGATGGAAGCTGTTAGTGTTTGGGGGAACTGGGTGGAGCTGCAGTGAAAACGAGGTTATTTTTACTTTTCATCAGTTTGAGCTGATCGTCAGATTAATGACGAGTCGTTCATTCTCATCTTCACACATCATCGTTATATCAGACTGAAAAACATCTGTTTCACCTGAGTGACCTCGCTGCTCCAAACTTTAGAGTTTTAATGTGAAAAGTTGAAGAAAATAAGTTCAACAGGTTAAAAAAACGGAGATCAGTTGGTGATTGTTTCTGAGGAGACGTGCTGCTCTGACAACTTTTCAAAGTAAAATTCAAGACTTTTCAAACCTTTTCATCACATTGTGATTATAACTGGTAAATATAAGTAAAATACCACGACAGGCTCGTAAATCTCGTGGTAAATAAGAATTAAACATATTTTTCCCCACAGCTGGTGACGAACGTAGCAAACGTAGCAGCAGTCAAATTAAACGGTGAAACATCTGATTGTTGAGAGCTGCACATGCTCAGTTCTGATCAGGAACTTGTGAAAATGGCGACAAAGTTTATGAGCTGAATCACAAACGAAACAGGAGTTTAGTTACGTGACGTTACAGAGGCTGCACAGCTGGATCATTTCTCAGAGGTCACGTTTCTGAAAAAGTACGCTGGAGTGACACAAGGGGCCGAAAGCATCTCGTTTCCACGGTGACAGAGAGAGAGACGGCTGCAGACAGACGCTCCTCTGCTGGTGTCACATGATCTCCCAGAATGTCTCTTAACGGGATCAGTTGGATATTTCAGACGTGAGTTTAAACAGTTTCGTCTCGTTACATCGAGACATTTAATGAGATTTTACAGCAGACTGGAGTCTATCCCAGCATGCACTGGGGGAGTGGCCGGGTCCCCCCCAAGTACAAACTCACTGTGACATCACCCAGAGGTTTGTGGTATTATGGCGAGGGACGAGAGCTGATCAGATCCCTTATTGATTCCTGATCAGTTTTATATGTGGACAAAGAGTAGATGAGACAATCCTCCATCTCTGACTGTCGCCATCTTTGTTTGTTGGAGACAGAAGTGACCATATTTGGCCGAGAGGGTGGAGGTGGAGAAGATGTGCACCTCTATCCTGCCTGACGAGTCGCTGCGGCAGCAAACTGTCAAAACCACGGTTATATAAGAGAAATATTTTATTA
This sequence comes from Lutjanus campechanus, assembly GCA_027495735.1. Taxonomy (NCBI): domain Eukaryota; kingdom Metazoa; phylum Chordata; class Actinopteri; order Lutjaniformes; family Lutjanidae; genus Lutjanus; species Lutjanus campechanus. Next base: position 16,828 of record JAJHUR010110749.1, on the reverse strand, counting down.
ATTCAGATTCACTGAAGTCTCACAACAACACAGACACACTAACAGATGGAGGCAGAACAACAACTAAAGTTTCTGATTTTATCACTGGAGTTTGGTTGGTTTGTGGAGATTTATGATATTTGTCTGATGTAACAGTGGTTTCCTGTCGGAAAGATAAAGAGGAGAAAATATTTTATAGTGTAAACTGAACCTCATCTACTGCAGGTAATAAAACACTGACTGTAGCCCTCAGTGTGTGTGTGTGTGTGTGTGTGTGTGTGTGCGTGTTTCAGAGGAAACACACAGAAACACAGAGACGAAGATAAACATGCAACAGCCAAACAGGAAGTCAAACACCCTTCAAAATAAACTCGCTCACATCCTGAGACGAGACTCAGATTCATGTTATTCAGACTGATTTTACACAAACGGACGAGTTTCAGGAGTTTTACACAAACAAACGTCTCTTTTTAGGTTTCATTGAGCTCCTGCATGTCTCCACATCTGAGACTGTTTAAGGCTTTTTATTACCACTGTTAATTATAAAAACATATTTCTCCTGGATGATATTTACTCTAATTCACAACTTTTACACTCAAAGTCATGTAAAGTTCTGCTGCTTTATGACGGATGGATTTTAAATTAACGGTCTGTTGTCAGAATCATGTTGAAGTTCTTCGTGTTAATTGGACGGATGATTGTCTCACTCAGACTTTTCAGATTTAAATAACAGAGGGCTCAACAATCAGGCCTGTTGGTGCAGGGCGAGTAAAACACCATGTTGGGCAAATAAATCTGCCAACTTATTTACTCCACCAGGCGAGTGGGACAAAAATAATTAAAGTATTTCACTATTTTGATAACAGATTAATGGCTAGAGTCATTTTTCTAAAATATGGAGATTTCTTCATTTATTATCATATTAAACTAAATATTTTTGAGGTTTAGACAAAATGAGACAAACTGTTTGGACATTTGTCAGATTTTTCTGATATTTTATAAACACTGCAGACCCTCAAAAAACAATTAAACACTTAACTTTAGTCTTTGTTGTTATTCGATGACATCTACACTGTAAAAAACTAATCAGCTGGCAGAACTCAAAGAAACTGAGACAATCAGTTGCCACAAAAGTTCATAAACTCAAAAGTCTGAAATTATCTGAGCTGAAATATTTGTCATTATTGATTAAACCAACACAAATATTTTCAGTAACTCAGAATTTTGATTCTCTGCTCTCATTACAATAAGTTCACAGAAACGAATACATTTTAAATATAAAAACACAACTCAACAGGTTAATAAATGAAACATATATATTTGTGATTTATGGACCTTTTCCCTCATTAATTTAACATTATGAGCTCAATAAACACAAAATAAAGAAAATTAACTCAGTAGAACCTTTAAACAAAAGTTTTCACTTCTTACTTTAAATATTTCCTTTGATCGTGTTGTTTTACAGTGTAATAAATCAAAGAGTTTGTACAGGGACAAACAGAAACTGACTCTGGGTCAGTAGATTTGTGAGTCACTGAAACACATGAACATTGAACCGTGTGATGACAAACCAGACTCACAGAATCAAGTTTATCTAAAGAAGAAAAGTTAATGATCTCATCAGAACTCTGAAAAGTTTTTATTTGTTTTTACAGTGAATCTTTCAGAATATTTAACCCTTGTTTAGTCCTTTTTTCAGTAAATGTGAGAGATTTTAAGGACCTGCAGCCTCTCTGCTCTCAGTCTGAGAATATTAATTATTATCATCTATGATTAAATATTAAAGTTAAAGGTGGAGTCAGAGGTGACCTCTGACCTCCATCACTCACGTTCTCCTGTCGACACTCCT
>JAJHUR010110749.1:0-7500 GCA_027495735.1 Lutjanus campechanus | reverse complement strand
ACTGGTTCTGTTGTTGTTTGTTCCTGTTTTTATTTCTAAAGACCAGTTTGACCTGATGATGAAAAAACATTTCCTGACATTTTATGGACCAAACAACTGATTAACAGTTAACTGAGAAAATAATCAATGAATCAATCAATCCTGAAAATAAATAAATGATCAAACCAGTTTTCTTCAGTCTGTAGAATCTGACGTCTAAATGATATTCTGACACATATTTGACCTGCTGAACCTCCTGTGATTTAAAAACATTGTGATATTGATCTAATTTAAATTCATTGATCAGATGCACCTGCATGATGTAATGAAATATAATAAGTTTACCTTCAATAAACTGTTTTATCTTTATTTTATTCCGTTTTTAATGTTTTTATTCAATTTCAATTTACTTTTCTATGGCAGTCCATTTCCACCACAGAAAGAAAGAAAATCCCCACGTTAAGACACATTTATGAAATAAACGTTGACATTTTGTGATAAAAAGTCAAAATTATTATAAAAAAGTTAAAATTATGAGATACAGCCAGATTACTTTTTAAAAAAATCTCATAATAATGTCTTTTAATGGGGATGTTTTATTTTTCACCGGCAGAAATTATCTTCCATATTTTTGTCTTTAGTTTCCTTTGTTCAGTATTTTATTTGAATCACTGACACAGAAGCGTCTGTACTGATCTGACACTGACATCTCAACTCCACTTTATATCAGCCTGAGCCCACATTATTAATAAAGTCTCCATATATCTGTCTATATATATTGATCCTTGTTCAATCAGACAGACAGACAGACAACAGACAGACAGACAGCTAACAGACAGACAGACAGACAGCTAACAGACAAACAGCTAACACACAGACAGACAGACACCTAATAAACAGCTAACATACAGACAGACACACAGACAGACAGCTAATAAACAGCTAACAGACAGACAGATTGTGTCTTACTCACATTATTTGTCTTCTTCTGTTCGTGGAGCCGAACTCCTCCGTCTGACGCCATCTTGTTTGTTGACGGAGCTCCTCGTCTTCCCGCCATCGCTGCTAGCTAACAAGATGTTAGCTAACAAGATGTTAGCTAGCTGTTCGTCATTAGCGACAGCGGACAGCTCTCTAACTGTGCCGTGAACCGTTTGTGTAGCCAGTTTAATGTTCGTCCACACAGCGACTGACCTCAGTTTTCTCTCTTCAGATTCACTTCTGATCGTTAGTTAATAAAAATAATTTTAAAATCATCTTCAGGTTTCAGTGGGACTGCAGTGACGCCCCCTCATGTGCAGAGGGCGCTGTTACAGTCCTGAAGACATTTCTTAGTCCACATTTCCTGTTTGTACAGAAATTTATTACACACAGTTAACTCTTTATATAACTGAGAGCTTCTTTAGATTCTATTTAAAAGATGACCCACAATACAACAATGTAAAAAAATAATAATTAATTTTAAAAAAATCAGTTATTGAGTAAAAGTATCAGGTTCAAATTTCTACTGAAGTAACAAGTTATGAGAAAAAAAGTAAAAATTATGAAAAGAGACAAAAATATGAGATAAAACTTAAGTTAAAGGACATTAATATTGTCAGAAACATGTAATCAAAATATCAAAAATATCACATTATTTAAATTAAGTTTAGAGATGAAAAATATCTTTGGTGGAACTGAAATAAACCTTTGCTGAATTTTATTAGCTGATTAAATGTTATCATTTATTTTTTATTATTTTACTCTTTATTTTATTTAACATGTAATAAATGATTTTTAAATAATCTTCCTGCTGGGATCAACAAAGTTTTCTCTTCTCTTATTTCAACTTTTTAAATACAATTTTTGTGAGTAAATAAATGTTTTAATCTTCCTGTTACAGTAATGATTTGACATTATTATTATTATTAATGATTAAAAACAGGCGTGTTGTCAGTTCATTCTGAGGTGATGATCTTTATTCTGTTTTTATTTCACCAACAGTTGAATCAACAGCAGCAGTTTTCCTGTTTTTCACTAACGGACAGATTCAACGGTCGCTGTGATCCCAGAGCGGCTGTTCTCCTCTGGAGACTGTTGGTGTTCTGCTCCAACAGTTTCTGTTACTGTTCTCCACACAGATCCACCAAACACCAGGAACAGGAACACAGAGAACGTCTGCAGCTGCTTCACACTGACTCCAACGACCACTGAGCCGTCAGGTAGATATGTGTTTTGAATAAAGACTTTTATCAATTTAAAACAAACTGCAGCAGATCTCTGACTTCTGAACCAAAAAATAAACTAACAAGTTTTATCTTTAGTTGACAAAATGTACTTTTATTCTTTAGATAAACTTGAATCTTTGACTTTTAGAAACTCAAAAGAAAAAAAAATTAAATTTTAAAAAATCTAAACTGATTTGTCTTTTTTTAGTGTCTGAAAAATTATAGTTTTAATTGAAAATATTAAAATTTTAACATTACTTACATTACATTTACTTTCACTTCAATGAATTTACTCAATATATATATATATATATATATATATATATACACATAATATTTTTTAAATACAATGTTTCGAGTTTCTAAAATTAAAAGCTTTAAATTGATCTAAAACAGAAAAATCAATTATCTCAACAGAAGTTCAGAACTTTTTCAAAACTGAAGAATAAAGTTCAGCTCAGAAATCTGTTGCAGTCTGTTTGTTGAAAGTTTGAGTTTTCTTGATTTTTTTGTTTTTACAGTGAATGTTTTATCTGAGATCAATATATAAAATATAAAACATCAAATTTAAAATACGACCAGAAAAGTTTCTCATTTTCAGGACTTTTATTTTGGATCATCAATAATTAACAGGACTTTATTAAATATGAAATGTTTGAATGTTAAAAACAGACTTCTGGTTGCTCTTATGAGGACTTTTTTTTAGAAGAAAAAACAAGTTTATGACGTCTTATAATCTAAGATCATTTTCTACATTTTAATTAAAAACATCAAGCTGAATCAAGTATTTAACATAAAGTTAAAAACATCATGAAGTTATTAAAGGATAAAAAACAAAGGAACTTTAAATCAGGATTAAAATCATCACAATAAATATGGAATTTTATTTAAGGTTTAAATAATTAATTAAATTTATTTTAAAAAATCATAATCAGAGTTTTATTTAAAGTTAAAATCTTCATTATTATAATTTTAAATCAAGATAAACTCGTCACATAACAAGCATGTTTATTTAAACTAAAGGAGCCATAATTAAAAAACTTTTACTGATTAAATTATGAACGGTGTCATTAATCATCAGCAGGACTGTTGGACACAGAAGACAAAGAAGGACCAGACTTCAGGATGGACACGACTCTGACCTTCATCCTCCTCCTGCGGTGAGAAACATGGTGAACTGCTCCTTTAACAGTCTGACGTGTGTTTATGGTTTTTAATAAATAAATAATATTTTTAATCAGACTTTGTTTCGTCCTGCTGCAGGTGTTGGTCTGTCTGGTCTGTGCCCAGAGGACAGTCTGTCTCTTTCAACGTGGTGTTCAGTGATGGAACTCAGCTGCTGGTGGACGTCACTGAGGAACATCTTCATCATCATCATCATCATCATCATCATCATCTTCATCATCATCATGAAAACAAGACAACAGGTGGGCAGAACGTTCTCCAGGTCAATAAATCCAAAACATGAACAGATTACAGCGTCTTCATGAGGTCATTTTGTGTCTCTCCTGAGTCTCTTTGTCTCCTCGTGTAGTTGTTTCGCATCTCTTTGTGGTCATTTTGTGTCTTTTTGTAGGTTGAGGTGGTTGTGTGTCTCTTTGTTGTTGTTGTTGTTGTTGTTGTTGTAATCATTTTGTCTATCGTTGTGGTTGTTTTATGTGTTGTCGTATCTTTGTGGTTGTTTTGTGTGTCTTTGTGGTAGGTAAATCCAGAGCTCAGTATCAGCAGTAATAATGAAACAACAGTGTAAGACGTTCTCAGGGTGTGTGTGGACGTGCAGCTGCAGAACATCTGTAGAACATTTGTAGAACAGCAGTAGATGTTCTTGTGTGTGTGGAGGAGAATCTGCAGCTGCAGTGTGTAGAACAGATACAAACATCACATCCACAGTGATTCCAGAGTAAAACTCTACACAGAACCAGAACTCTCCTCTACATCCTGTTTATGTTGAAAAATATTAAGCCAATTGATCAAAATATTTGTTTGATAATAACTAATATTAATCAATAAGAGGCTTGAGCAGAAAGCTGGTTCAGTTTCTGTTCTAACTTTATTATTTGTTTTATTATTTTATTGGTTGACTTCCTGCCTGGTGTGAAGCACTTTTTATAATTTGGTTTTTGAACATTGAAATTAAAAGTGTATAAATACAGATTGTTCTTATTATTTTGTCCAGGTGTGTTTGCAGGTTCCGCTCCGTCCATCCAGGTTCTAGAGTCCATTCCACCGTCTCCTCACCTGCTGGTCTGCCTCCTCACCGGATTAAACTCACCTGCGCAGGACGTCCTGTGGTGGGTCGATGACATGCTGGTGACATCATCAGACGCAAAGGTGTCGTGGACGCCAGAGGGGGGCGGAGCCTACAACGCCACCTCAGTCTGGGAGTTATCAGCAGCAGAGTGGAAGTCCAGATCCACGTACTGGTGTGGGACAGTCCAGGAGGAACGAGTTTACAGGCAGAGAGTCTGTTCAGAGGACGGACTGTGACTCAGGGGTCACAGGTTTGATTCCCAGACTGGACACAAAGAGCTTTAACGCTGCAGACGAGTTTAAGTGTATGTTACATTTAGAATATTTTCACCTCTTTACCTTTCTGTCAGACAGACTTCTGACTGGAAACCACCGTTATATAACAAATATCACTTTACAAACCAACCAAACTCCATTCACAAAATCAGTCATTTTAGCTCACAGACCACAGGAGCTGTTGGTCTGCTGCTGCCTCAATCTGTTAGTCTGCTGGTGACTTCAGTGTTTTAAAGGTTTAGTTCAGATTCACAAGAAGTCTCACAATAACACAAACACACTAACAGATGGAGGCCGCAGCAGACCAACAGCTCCTGAGTTCTGTGAGCTAAAATTACAGATTTTATCAGTGGAGTTTGGTTGGTTTGTTGAGAGATATTTGTCTTATATAACGGTGGTTTCCTGTCAGAAAAGTCTGTCTGACAGAAAGATACAGAGGTGATAATATTCTAAATATAGTGTAGACTTAGACCAGTGTTGATTTTTTTGGTAGGTGATGCTCAAACTAAGGAGAAGAACCGTACAGAACAACTGATAAACTGTGAATACAAACACTGAAAACAATAACTGCAGGATGTTTTTTGGATGAATTATGAGCAAATTAATGTTGATCAGAAATGAGTTTTCCTGATATTTGTAGGAACGTTTATATAATTCTCTGTCTGTATCATGTCTTTTTTTAAATTGAAGTCACACGTTCTTAATCATGTCCTCCTGGGAGATTTTTTACACTGTTTATATTTTTAAAAATAATAATATCTGATCAAATTGTTGGTAAGAAATCAACATAAACACAGTTACTTGGCTTAAATATTCCTGATTTCTCATGAAAGCTGTTTGTTTAATGCTGTTTTTTAAATCTTTGTTACACCTGCAGCTCATGTTACAACTGACCCTTTGCTAAGCCCCGCCCTCCTTAGTTACTGTTGCTACGCCAAGCTTTCCAGTTCCAGTTTTCTCTCTGTGCATCTTGACTTGCAGTGCTTGTTTTTTTGGTTTTCATTATATTTTTCTTATTATTATGTTTATTGTGATGCCCAGTATTAAGAAGTAAACCTGCTGTCACAGTAAACTGAGCCTGGATCAGTTCTGTTAACTTGTTCTCATTTATAATCTTAATTTAAACTGAAGTCCAGAGACAAAGTGACTGACCTGAGATCAGCTGTTTCTGGTTCAGAGTCTTTAATCTGATATGATCAACAGAAAGTAAATAATACATGCAGAGATACACATGTGACCGCAGAGCGTCACACTGTCGGTTTATATGTCATCCTTCAAAATAAAAAAAGGTACAAGTTCACTCAGCAAACACAAAACAAACACCATGTACAGGTTTAGCCCCGCCCACTTCCAAAAAACCCACCAATCGTCCCTCAGAAGCCGAGATAAATAGAAGCAAAATATCCATGTTTGTACAGAAGAATATAGAGATTAAATCAAATCTACAGAGTACAACATGCTTTTATACCAGGACAGAGTTTTATCTTCATCATCATCATCGTCCAGTGTTTCCATGGCAGCAAGTTAGAAACACCTGTGGAACACACCTGAGGACAGCAGGTTGTTTAAAGAGGAAACAACCAGCAGGACAACATGAAGTCTGACACCTGGTGGTGACAGCAGGTACTGACGTGTCCAGCAGGTGTCAGGCTTCAGGTGTTTTTTTACCCAGCATGAAAAACTGAGGTTGGTTTGGTTCCTCTTTAAAGAGAGAACGTGTTCCTCCTCAGAACCAGGATGTCGTACGGTGGCTGAGACGGAACAAAAAGCAGCAGCCTGAGGAACCGATTGATCAATGTGAGGAAAAAATCCATAAAAATCAAACATCTCCAAGAGCTCAGCTGTGAATCATCCATCCATCCACCATCCATCCATCATCCATCCATCCACCATCCATCCATCCATCCATCATCCATCCATCCACCATCCATCCATCCACCATCCATCCATCCATCCATCCACCATCATCCATCATCCATCATCATCCATCCATCATCCATCCATCATCATCCATCCATCCACCACATCCATCATCCACATCCATCCACCATCCATCCATCATCCATCCATCATCCACCCATCATCCATCCATCCATCATCCATCCATCCATCATCCATCCATCCACCATCCATCCATCCATCCACCACCATCCATCATCACCATCCATCCATCCATCCATCATCCATCCATCCATCATCCATCCATCCACCATCCATCCACCATCCATCCATCATCCATCCATCATCCACCCATCATCCATCCATCCATCCATCATCCATCCATCCATCATCCATCCATCCACCATCCATCCATCCATCCATCCATCCACCATCCATCCATCCACCCATCCATCATCCATCCATCCATCCATCATCCATCCATCCATCATCCATCCATCCACCATCCATCATCCATCCATCTATCATCCATCCATCCATCCATCCACCATCCACCATCCATCCATCCACCATCCATCCACCATCCATCCATCATCCATCCATCCACCATCCATCCATCCACCATCCATCCATCATCCATCCATCCATCCACCATCCATCCATCCACCATCCATCCATCATCCATCCATCCACCATCCATCCATCCATCATCCATCCATCCATCCATCCACCATCCACCATCCATCCATCCATCCACCATCCATCCATCCATCATCCATCCATCCATCATCCATCCATCATCCATCCATCCATCATCCATCCATCCATCATCCATCCATCATCCATCCATCCAACCATCCATCCATCCATCCTCCATCCATCCTCCCCC
>JAJHUR010110744.1:11189-23074 GCA_027495735.1 Lutjanus campechanus | reverse complement strand
TTTTTTTTTTTTTTGCAGCTGTTATAGCAGGTCTTGTGGGGTTTTCCTTTTAAACAGTTGTCAGTAGATACCAAAGTTGTCAGGCAACGGGGTCATGGTGACACTAAATTCAAGCTTTTGTTCAAAGTAGACAAATATTTTTTGAACTGTAATGACCTGTTAGAATTCAAAATTTATAGTCAGTAAGCTCAACCGACTGTCAGAGTCTGAGCTCCATGCTGACCTTCAACATGCTGACAAAAGTTCTCTTTTCATTTATTCATTGCAGTGATAAATGAAGCTTAGCGAAAGTTCAGTCAGGAAGACTATCTTTTTGCGCATGCTCTCTAAGTCATTATCAATTTCCTGCTACCCTTATGCTCCACGACTCATCATTCTTCTCATCCAATCACAATCTGCCACCCTCTTTCTTTTAACCAATCAGTCATCAGCTGTCATATTTAAAAGTGTTCTCTCTCTCTGCTGTCATTCAGCTGTCATTCAGCCGTGAAGTTTGTTCAGCCCACCTCCACCACCTCAAGCAGGACTCTGGCCATCTTCCATCAACCTTCAAAGAGCTACAACATCATCATTCAGCATCATTCCTCCTCACCACCACCAGTGTCTAGGCTCCGGGGAAGTCTTCTTTACATCAGAAGCATCTAATCCATCTAGCTGCTTCCTAAGATGATCTACTTCCTCTGGGGTCTAAGCGCCAAAGGCTACTTTTCTGTGCACAATAAATTTGTTCTCATTTCATACCTGTTTTTCTCTTTATTCTACTAGTCTATCCTGATTGAATTTTTCCAGTATTTTATTTTCCATATTATATGTTTAATATGTTTTCCTTTGTGGCTATGAACATTGCAGTTTTGTCTTTACAGGTCAGTGTTCTTAATTTTGAATTGGTGTGACCTGCACTCAGTCTGTGTTTCAATATCATGAAATAAACAAGACTTGACTTATTTATTCAGCTCTAGGTTGGCTTAATGACACAGAATAATCCTGGTTTGGTTTGTTGGCTTTTGTGAATCGTTTGTGAAACACCCCACAGGGCTTGTAATCTGTCAAGCAACACTTTCATTTCTTTTTCCTCTTTCTTTTTTCATCCTCTTTTCAGTGTAGAGTCAGACACACAGGGTGTTCACCTGACAAATCTGACAAATGTGTGTGTGTGTGTAACTGTGAGAGAGAGAGTTGGTTTGCTGTGGGGATCGTACAGCTGCGGTCCAGCTGAACCTGAGTGTTGTCACGTCAGCAGCAACATGGAAACTCTCAGTCAACTTTCAGTCATCAGTCTTAACCACATGGGGGAACAGTCTGTGAAATGTGAGTGTGTGAATATGAATTATGTAGGGGAAACAATGAAACAAGTTTTCGCTGATGCTATCATGCTGACCTTAATTTCATTAAAATTCAGCTTTTGAATACGTTGCTTCCCTACAGTAATTATTATTAATGATGATAGTAATTGTGGGTTGGGGAGCCTGAACTTTTTTGGCTTCTGAAGGGGGGTGCTCCAGAAAAGGTTTGGGAACCACTGGAGTATAGAATTGTTGAAATATGGCTTTTTCATTTTATGAAAATCTGTTGGTTTAACATTTTGGGGAGTCATTGTGCTCTTTCATTTCTGCGTTTAAGGGCCTTTTGTCTGTAGAGCAGTTTGTTCTTCTTAACTCTGTTCATTGTTGACTTCATGTGCTTTGAGTGCCCCCTTCTGGCTGTTTTCCCAAGTGGGAAGTGAGGTGTGGGTTTTGTGTTAATGCAGACTTTATGTCCTTATGCCCTCCATGATATATATATATATATGCGCATTTTCTACATATCCAAATGTCCCTAACAAAAATTCATATACATAGTAATGGTTGTCTCCATTTTACATTGGTTAATAATCTTATTTTTAATTACTTTTATTAATGTCTATGCATTGTGTTACACATTTTTACTTGTTTTCTAAACTATTCCAGAAATTGACTCCCTTAAGTGTTATCTCATCTTTGTTTGCATTTGTTCTAATCTTTCTCTAATTTGACATTCAGATACAGTCGGATAGCATCTAATTTTTTAATTTATACATTACTAATGCAATTCAGATCTCTAAACTTGAGAGCCTGTGACCTTAGGAAAAAAACGTTGGGTTGGTCATGATAACTCTCACTGTCCCGTATTATATAGATTGGATCTGTAATTACACAGCCCGTACACAGCATTTTCTAATTTTATCTCATAATCTCATCTCATCACATGATCGTTGTACTACATAGACGTCCTTCATCATCATTTTGTACACACTTGTCATGGTCTTAGTTTTATATTTTAAAAGAATAAGACTATTAAAAAGTAAATAAAGAATGTCAGTGTTGTATCAATATTTGTTCACTGACTGCTATGAATACACATTACTGTACATCTTTTGCTTTTCTTTCTCAAACATGGTTCTGCAAGTAACAAGAACGCCAACTATGAAGCAATAAAGGAACCATGCTGATATATCACATATATCACATCACCATTTTTCCAGATGATCTTTGTAGTAAATCCTCATTATCATTGTAGTCATCATTATTGTGCACACCAGTTACAATACATGTGACCATTAACAGTGTAAAAAAAAATACAAAATACAGAGTTGTAAGCATCAATAAACCAATAATTTTTCTTGTGCTCTGTGACATAAATCATTGACATTTTTGTGGTCAGCATCATAATTGTGCACATCAGTCATTACACATGTAGACACCTGAGAAAAAGAAAAAAAAAATATCACAAACTAAAAAAAGTAAAACAAAACAAAATATGATCTCTTTTCTTCTCTTTTGGTACATTTTCTTTATCATTATCTTTGCCAACATCAATTATTGTGCTCACCAGTCATTATGCATGAGGAGCTATAGAAAACTGATACAAGAAATAAAGCATTTGTAATCTTCATAAAATAAAAAACAAGGCCAAAAACATGCATCAAAAATATTTAAAAGTCCAACATAATTGTTTCAAACCTTTGAACTTCTCAGTATGTCGCTGAACGAATCATTTGTCCATCATATTCACCAAACCTTAGCATGCCTCAGTTTTCACTGTCAAATCATCAGTTAGTTTTTGAGTTTGAACCACTTTAACAAAATGACTCACACTTGAAAATAAAACATAAAATCTTTTATTCTCTCATACTATTATTTCATGCACAGTTTCAGATATCTGAGTTATTGTACACTGAATTATGCTGAAGACTTCTAGTTTTCATAGCAAAGTTAAAACCAGCAAAGTTGATCAATTTTGAAATATTATAGATCTGTCCTTAATTTGACTGATTGTTCTGCTGAATGGCCTAATGTGTTCTGTCTCCAAATCCTTCTGGCCTCCTCCAAAGTATAGATTTATATATATGAAAACTTCTCGTATGTTTAAATGTTTTGTTTGAAGATGTTTGTCAAGTGTGTATTTGCTCACTTCATGTTGAAAGCATCTTTTAATCCTTTCAGTGCTTGTTCCTTTGTGATGCTCCTCCAGGTATCTGGAACATCAGCTGGCTTGGCTTTGTATTCTTGAGCAAATCTGTCATTGTACTGAACCAGGACGTACTTCCAGTAGTCAGACGCCTCGATGGTCGGGTCAGGAGGAATGTGCCAGTCTGGATAGTACGTGGTGTACTCTTTGTAAGGATGCCACTCCCCTTCAGTGTCTGCGTTTCTGAATCGACTTTCACTCTGCACATCTGTTGTACACAGTGTTTCAACCAGCTTCTCAGTATCTTCATTGCTGTATCTACCAAGACCTTGTGGCCGATGAACAGCTGCATGATGTTGTTTGTGTTCTTTGCCTCCAGCCTCACAAGGAACTTTACAAAATGGACATTGTTGTCCACAACCGAACACCCGCTTGAAAAGCTCATCTTGTGGTTTGATTGGAAGTTTGTTCAGAGTCTCAGTGATGTTCTCAGAGTTTGAAAATTTCTTCTGCAGCTGTTCCTTCAGTTCACTCAACGATTTCATGAGGCTCTTTGAAAACGGATGACATGTGCTTTGAATTTGAAACAGGGTGGTTTTTTCAGCCTCCACTGAAATTGAGATGTCCTTGTTCAAGTATTTGCGCATGTTGTTGATGAGTTCTGTGATGCTTTCCTTGTTATCAGGCAACAGAATACCATCTTTTCCCTTCAAGGCCCATTCTGCCGCCTCTGTTATTTTGTTCACAATGACCTGCAGATTCTTCTTCTTCAGTTTACACAAAATTTTGTCCTCTGACATTTTTTTCAGGATGTGCTGAAATATCCAATCCTTAACGTATATTTCATACTTACAAATGTACTTGACAAAACTCTTAAAGTCTTCCTTTTGCAACAACTCTTTTTGGATGTTGTACTGGAAAAAGGAGCGAGAACTGAACTCTGCTGAATGACAACCTGTCAAAACTTCATCCACAATGTCTACTCCCAGAGATCTACTGATGTACTCTTCAACAGCAGGTTTGAAACAACATCTGACAAAGTCATTTGCTTTGCGTTGGTAATCATCTCTCTCTTTGTATAAATCGAGAAAATTTGACAGGTACTGAGGCTTATACTTCTCCAACTGAATTTTTGGATCCCTAGCTGACAGGAATCTTCTGTGCATGTGAAGGAACTCTCTTGAGGCATCGCCACAAATGTGAAGTTTCAGGTCAATATCAAATTTGAGCTTGTAATTGCTGCATTGTTTTAGGGAATCATCAACTTTTTCCAAAAGCAGTTTTGTAAAAGTATCATTGTAGTCGGTGTCTGTTTTTGCAATATCGTGTACAATCCGTGTGCAAGACTCAATGACACTGTCTGCAAACCTCTGCAAATCTCTGATGGGATCTATTTGGCAAAACTTTTGTATGAAGTTTGGCAAAAAACTTTTTTTCATATGTTCAGGTTTGACCTCAAATGGATCCTTCACCCCAAATTCTTTTAGGTCTCCAATGTTCTGTAATTCCTCATTGACCTTACGATTTAAAAAATTTTGTTTCAACTGTTTGAGAATGCTTGCAGGTATATCTTGTTCTTTCAATCCAGACACATTTACAGTGACTTCAGCCCACATCTTTTCAAACTCATCTACCAACTCTTCTTCAGACACTGTGCGATGTTTGCAGTCATTCAAGAGTTTCATAACTTTTTCTTCAATGATTTCTCTGGATTTCTTTTGAATGTCCTGAGCCACTTTTGAACTTTTTTGTAGTTCAAGTGCACAATCCAATTTATTGGCTACTGAATGTTTAATTTCATTTGCAAGACTTCTGATACTGGAGAAAAAATCAGTTTTGTATTTCTCTATCAGATTTACATGTCCATCTTTCCTTTTGTAGTAGTCCTGAAGTTTCCTTGTCATTATTTTTTGCTGGGCTTCTGTTTTGTCCAACACTTCTAATTTTTTTGATTCAACCAATCTGTTCCAAGTTTCCACCTGAGATTCAATGTCAAAATTTTCAATTTCCACCTCTGCTGCTGTCTGCCAGGTCAGAATCTCTTTTCTGAACTCCCATTCCCATTGATTGAACTCTTTACAAAGGTTGTCATAGGCATGAGCCACAAGAGTGTTTCTGAAACTGAAAATGAAGTTCTCATATTTTACTGCTTTCCACAGACTTTTGATCCATTCTAGAAACTCTGGGATCTGTGAAACACTTCTGTCACTTTTCACTGTCTCCAAAAGATTTTTCTTGAAATCTGCTACAGCTTCACTGTAACCTGTGTTCACTGGTGCCATTGGTGGGGTCCCATGCCAGAGTCCCGGGATGTTCCAGTTGTTCTTTTCTATGTCATAGTCCAGCACATCTGTGAATGCCTGAAAGGAAGGCTGCTTTTCCATTTCAGCAGCAATTTGAGTCATTTCATTGAGCTGCTCCAAAAGATGTTTTCTGTCGGTCATGGTCTTTGCATGAGCTGAGACTCCACCAACATTTTGATGCACAAAATGGCAGATTGGCTTTTTACCAATTTCCTTCATCCTCAAGAATGCATGAACTGCAATCTGCAGGATGTCTTTCATTTCTGTTGAGTTCTCCATGGCGATGTTGATAATAGTGACATCACTCAAGCCAATGACAAAGGTTGCCAGCTGATTATCATGTTCATAACTGTCATCTAGTTGTGCCAAATCAGGAGATTTTAGGCCCTCTGTGTCAATGAGGAGTATGAAGTCAAGATTCAAGTCAGTCTTTATGTCTTCTCCGACTCTGAGGAAGAGCATGTAAGCTCCTCTTGTGCATCTGCCGCTGCTGACAGGAAACTGCACACCAAACATGGTGTTGAGGAGTGTTGACTTCCCGGTACTTTGAACACCCAACACAGTCAGTACCAACAGTCTGCTCTTCCCTCCAACCTTCTTGTGAAGCTCCATTAGCACATCTGTCACCCATCTCTCTGGGATGTTGGATGCATTTCCGTCCAAGAGCTCCAAAGGATATCCATCCAACAGCATTTCAGCAGCCACACCAGGGAGATGAGACATTTTGCTAGCATTTCCTTGTGACTGCAAGGAAAACTCGTAGATGAGTCCCATCTCTCTCATGTAGTGCTCTGTTCCCAAAAAGCTATCCAGCAATGCCTGATCCAACTCTGCAATGAGTTTTGCATCTTTCTTTTTGCATTGCTCTTTAAATTTGTTACGCAGCACAGTCAGTTTGCCCCTTGAATGAGTATTCAACTTGATATTCATCAACTTAAGGAAAAAATCTCTTTTCTCCTTGTCACTGGTGGATAAGGTTTCAATAAAACTCTTCATGCCTTTGGAGAGGTTTTGTCGGCTTTGCTCCCTCTTAATCTGTTGTTTTTCTGCCTGTAGCTTAGATTTATGCTCTTCAAGGCCTGTGACACCAGCTTCTTGAGTCCTACATTCCTCCTTCTGTAACTGTGACAACCTTTTCCAGTTATCTCCTTGCAAAACCAGTTGTTGTTTCTTGTAATCTGGTATACTCCACACCCCAATGCCTTGCATGATCTCCTCAGCAGCTTTGTTTTGATTGTCAGTTTTGCTTTCATCCACAGACAGACCAAGTTCAACAGCTTTGTCAAGCATATTTACAATGCTTATTGTTTCCACATCTGTCAGTGATTTTTTGATCACTGCACAAAGTTTCTTCGAAAACTCTGCTACATTTACTCTTGAGTCTTTGAGTGTTACATTGCTGTTTGGTAAATCTAATTCTTCCATTGTCTTTTTGACAGACATCATGTCCTGTGTAGCACTTTCTGCCTTGCGATTTACAACCAAGAACAGTTTGGATTTCACATCTTGAAGAGAAGTCAGCATTTTGTGCTCATTTTCCTCAACTTTGTCCAGGAATACGAAGGTAGCAGTTGACACTTGATAGAGAAAAGTGAACTGTGTGACCGACTCACGAATATCTCCTCTCAGATTGGCGAAGGCAACTGGCTTGGGAAATATGTCAAGATTTTCTCTTCCACAAGGAAGGAACCAGCAAACCTCTACCAGTCCATTGGAAATCATCCTCTTAAGTGCTCCTCCCACCATATCTCTGTGCATAAACATATTATGATTCTGCTGGCCTCGGCTGAGAACATGATTCAATAACTGGGACTTGGACAAACTACAGTTTTTAAGCCTCACAAAGGAATAGAATGGTATATTTGCTTGAACAATGTTGTCTTCAACAAACCCTCTTGATTCAGACAAATCATGTGGACGCCACTCTTTGACGATGTCTCTCAGAGCCCACAGCATCAGGGTAGACGGGCTCTTACTGTCATGGGGCAACAACAGTGGGACAGAAAACTGGCACATTGACATCTTGAGGGCCATTTCCTGTTGCAAGAAGCTGTCAGCACAGAGAAAGAGTGCTACTATGAGGTCAAGAGGGTTAACTTGATTATCATCTGGAGAGTCATCTGCATTGTAAAGATCTACTTCAAATAGATCATCATTCTCATCGTAATCATTTTTTGATAGCAGTGTACAGTTCCTGCATTCAGCGTTGATTTTAAATAGTTTCCGGAGAAAACACCATGCAATCTCCTCCACTGATATAGGAGCTTCTTCATATATGCTGTTTTTGTTGATCTCCAAAAGAGACCGAAGACTGAGCTGGTTGGGATAAAATTTCTTCAATCCAAGTTTGGAGAGAAGGTTGAGAAGGACTGTCAAAGAGAAAGAGAAGATCACATTTAGAATAACACGTAGCCCCTATTGGATTGTATGTGGACATGTGCGTGTGCATGTGTGATTGACAAAGATACATGTTGTAACTACTGTCTAAATAAATAACAACTGTGAGCAGGGATGTTGTGTTAACTCTCTAACCATCTGAAACCACAAATTATTGCTGACATCTCTGTGAAGAGGTTGAGCAAATATGATACTTTATGTTGATTCATACGCTTTCAGAGTGCTGAGAGGCAGATTTGCTTATGTTGGAGAGAACCAGACTGCCAGTCTTTATGCTGAGCAAACTGCTTCCTGGCTATAGCTCCATACATAATGAACTCACATATGTGTGTTGGGCTCCACACATTAAAGCGTTGCACCATGGTGCTGCTAGCGGTCAAACACTCCACAGGGCACCTTTAATGTTGTGCTGTTTCAGTTTTGTTAAGTTTTTTACACACAGGCAGTCAAACATTCTCCTCAGAAACTTAAATGTAATTTTTAGTTATTAAACAGCCAAGATCATTGTTAGATTTAATAATAATGTAAATTCTTCAAAAATTGCATGTGCATACACATACACTGTACATATGTAAAAAAAAAAAATTGAATTAATGGATGTTTAAGTAGTATGATATTTCTCGCAATATTAAAAAAACAGAAGAAAAATTACTATTTGAAAAAAAAGTACCTTATTAAATAGCCTAACAAATCTGATGAGTACAGCATTTTTTACTCATGTAAAATTTGTTTTACCTTTTAACTTAAATCGCTTCTACTTTCCTTCTTTAATAGAATAAACGTAGCAGCCATGACCTAAGCATGTGCAAAAAATGGGCATGAATTGTCTTTGGAAATGACTGACTTAAGTACAACTGCAAAACAAAACAATGCAGCAGTCAGAAGCAGTCTTATAAAATAAAATTAAAACAATAAAATGAAATAACTAACCATGTAGTGTCATGGTGGATGTTGTCTCAGTCCGGGACTTTGTTTAGATATTTTTTCTTGCGATATCACAATATTCAATATATTATTACATCCCATGTAAGTAGTGTAAGTGGGAGTGTACCTGCAGGCTCTTCTCCGTCTGTGTTCATTGTTGATGGTCTGACTTTTCCTTTAACTCCCCTCTGCTTTCAAACCTGGAGGCAACAATGAATATCTTGTTAGTTTTACAGAATCAAATATTGTATTCTTGGTAATTCATTGCAGTTAAGCAGCAGACAGTAAAACAATATCAATCAATCATTATCATCAATCATTAAATATTCTCAGTCTGTCATTGATTGGGTACAATTCTATTCAGCAAGTGAAACTTACCTGACATCAGATGGCAGGAGACTCTGAGGAGGTCTGTGTCAGCTGTGGTTTTTATAGCGCACAACGGAAAATGAAAGCATCCCATACATTGGAACACAAGTTTCTATTATTATCTTGTTCTTCCCCCTCTGAGTTTGTACATGTGTCAACTTAATGTTATCAGTAAACCAGTCTGGTTGGGTGTAAACCCTAAATTCTTCCAGCCCTTTAATACAACAGTTTTGATTGGACATCAAGATGTCGACTGGGTGAATTAATTTATATGCCACTTATTATTTAGTTAATATTATTAAAGCAGAATGATTCTGAAAAAAATATGGCCCCTTAGCATTATCTGTTGAGCACAAAGCAGCTATCAGGGAGGGGACTTGTTCAAAATTCTAACATTTGGATTTAAGGATTATGTTGTTGATGACAGTACTAAGTGGAGAGCAGCGGTGTGCGGTATATGATATGATGTTAACAGGCCAATGAGAAATGGTGTGATCCTGCTGAAGGGGAGTCAGGACAGGAGGCTTCAACATTACTATCTAACTTTGTTCGTGTCATACTTCTGTTTTCACTTGAAAGCCCTTTGCAGTCATCGCACTATATTATAATTTCAGAGCCCCACTGTCTATTGTTCATTTTGAAGGCTTGATATTGATTGCCACAAAAAGCAGTTTTTGTCCATGTTGTTACTGTCTTTTAACTGATATAAATGTTAAAACTGGGAGAGATCATCAGAATTTTTAATGATTTGACTATCTTGACCCTGAGTAGTGACTCGACTTGCTTGATTTATAGCAACAACTAGGCTTGGGACTTGCTTGACAGTTGAAGGTTAAGATTTGAGACTTGCACGTGTGAGTTACTCTCACCTCTGCTAGATAATTATTGTCTTGTTTTAAAAGTCTGTGTGCTTCTGAGTGTCATGATGTTTGTCTGAATTGGTTCCACAGAGGTCGCTGCTTGAAAGCTCAAGTTTCATTTTGTTCATGTCCACATGAACACATGTTTTTTTTTCTGTGCTGCAGTCTATGAATACTGTTGCCTGTTGTTGTCAATCAAAACTAATGAACTGTTGCTTTTCACTTTCACTTCTGTCAGGCACAAAGTTAGTGAACAGGGCTGGAAGTGGGTGCAAGCATGAGATGGACTTACTGTCTCAGTCTTTGAGCCTCTATTGCTCCTCTGTAGGTTAACAAGAACATGGCCAATAATTTCACCTTCTTATATTGTACAGCCTAAAATAAAGTGTGTGTTGCATTTGTTGGTTTCATTTTTGCTGTAAAAGGGGTGAATATGTTTTCTTCATTTGCTCTTATTTCATTTGCTATTTATGGACCAACATGTGTTTCTGTCAGTACAATGTTGTTGCCAACAGCCTTCAGAGTGAAGAGCAAAACCATCCACAGATTCTGTTGCCAGAAATATTGGCACGAGGTGTGAACACCCATGTGGATCAGTGACAGCCTCTTATAGGCTGTCTGTTTCTTATAAATTACTGACTCTTGCTGTTCCTGTAATTTACTCTCATGGTGTCTTTTTTCATTATCTCTGTGATCAGATGTGTAGTTCCACTTCATCCTCTTATTAAAGTTGTAAACACTGATACTGTCTTTGACAGGAAGGGGAGATGTGACCCTTTATGCAGTTTCCATAGTGTGTGTGTATAGGGCCAAGCAGCTCTGATTCTGGTTGTTTTTTGTTTGTTTTTTAAGGCTCAAGAATTTAACAATAAGCTCTTTGGCTTTCCTGATCAACTTTTATGAAACACCCCTCTGGGATCATATTCTGTAAAGCAACACTCAGTCTTTGGGTCTGGTGTTGTTAAACAGAAGTTGATGTAATCTGTGATGGAGTCAGTCAGTTTTCTGTCATTAAAGTGACAGGAAGAGAGCAGCTTGTGATTTCAGACACAGAAACAGCAACAAAAGCAAACAATCACAAAAAGTGAGAAAAATCAAAAAACGGTAAGCAACAGCAATCATCACCAGCAGGAAAATTTAAAGTAAAGATACTTATACTTATCAACTTATCAAAACATTCATACCATGCTGGAATATCAGGCTGTAATTTGTTTAGTCATTTCTGTAATATTGTGAGACGGGCAGCGTACAGAACGACCCCAAGAATGTACCTCTACTTACAAGTCTGATCCCAGTAACAAATGATGTGGATTTAGAGGTATATCTATCCCAAATATTTTTATGTTTCTATGCATGTTCATATAATAAGACTTTATTTACCACAGCTATTTTTACATTTCAGACACAAAGAAGATCACATTGGATCATACTTACATTGAATAGCTGGAGTCTGGATAATCTTATAATATCTTATATTAGAACATGTCATTTACTCTGTATTCAATAAAATGTTTCACCACATCGCATCATCCAGATGAGAACCAGAATCTTCCAAAACTTTTGATTTTGTATATATGTATATATATATATATATATATATATATAT
>JAJHUR010110743.1:667-10826 GCA_027495735.1 Lutjanus campechanus | reverse complement strand
GTTTATAGCCTGTGTCAAAAAACGATTTTGGGCTTAATAGCTAATATCCCCCACCATGTTCACTGAACCAGACTTGAATTTTCATGCAAGCCATTCGTTGATTTTATATTAAGGCTTAAAGTTCTGTATAGTTAGGGGTGTGGTTTCGTGATTGACAGGCGTAGGCCCTATGGTAGTGCCACTCACTCGCTCCCATAGACTATACCGTCTGTGGTCCCGCCCTACTCCACTGTCTCAACCAATCATATTCACCTCCGGTTTCAAAACTGTGAAAATGGCGCTGGCCAAATCTGAAACTCGAGGCTTCAAAACGAGTGTTCAGAAACCAATGGGTGACGTCACGAAGGCTCCGTCCACTTCTATATACAGTCTATGGTTTTAACTCTAAAGCAGTGCATGCTGGGAAGTGTGCTAATATGCAAATCATGATAATCATGTTTCTGTAGAAACTTAATTTAATGAGTTGATAGAACACTGCATAATTCATTCATTCAACTCATCATTTCAAGTCAAAAGAGGGAAGTTAGAAAATGAGAAAGTTCTGAAGTGTTCTGTAGCAGCTAGTTAGCTCAGTTAGTCGTGCAGCAGTCCTGTTAGCCGATTTGTCTCTGTCGAGACTGGGAGCTCAGAGCACTGGGCTGATCAAGCACAGTGTGCAAGATCAACGGAGGCCAGTGTGAGAACAGGGAATACAGTACTGGCTGGTTTATGGCAGTTCCATAAAACTGCCATCTTGTGAAACTTGAATTCAAAACTTGAAGATCTGCAGTTGTATTTTTCTTATGTAAGATTATTTCCTGTTTTTTTCATTATAGTAAAAAAGCTAAGAGAGTTTGTGCAACACAGTTACCTTGCTGCTTGCATACATCTCTTAGCTGAAATTATATGGGATAAGAAGTGGCATTACAAGACAGGGTGGGCCAATGCCAGCTGGTTAGCATTTTTGACGTAATGTTGAAACTATTATTTCTTCACATTCTGTTGATAATTTTTAGGATTTTTATAAATGTTTTAAACTTACATGCTGCACCTTTAAAAAAGATCAAATGAATGCTAGCAAGTGAACGTATCAGAAAACAGAACAAGTGGAGGTTAAAAGTGAGGTTGCTCTTTGAAAAATAGTGCATTTTTCACATTGACCAGCACTGCGTGTGACACTGTTCCATTTCCCAGTCACAATTTTCCACTGTGACACAGGATTGGGTCATGTCGTGATTCAACACATGGCTGAGGAGGAACACACATACGCATGCATGTCCATGTGTAAACACATCTGCCGGTCTGCAAACACACATGCATGGATACACACAGACTGTGTCTGCACATTCCCTCTCCACTCCACCACTCCTCGATACCGCAGCAGTCTTTTATTTTTTGTCTCTCTTCTATCTCAAAATCATCCTCAGGTCTTTCCTTTCTTTACAGCCCTTAAATTTCTATTCTACTCTTCTATTGTAATTTCAATGTACCCAATTCCCAGCTTTCCGTCCATCAAAAAAGGACCAGAGAGGTCTACTACAAGGTGAGATTGATGGGTTATGGAGGTATGTTTAGACTAAAGGCAGATTATTCCCTGTCACAAAGGTGGCTCTCTTTTCAACTAGCTAGATCACTACAAGATCCGACTAGATCACCAATGAGTGATGGAATATTGTTAGAATTACCATAGACAAAACACTTGTACAAACAGCACCACAGGACCTCTCCTGTACCTCTCCTTCTGCCCATGCAGACCATTTTGCCACAGAATGAGACCAGAACCAATCTTTTATGAAAACAATCAGTCACACTCTTTTTTATATAAGAGTAAGGCACTACTGTAAATTATTGGTTCTGTGTCAACATAGAGAATATTTAAATCCCTTCATGCATTATTTACCTGTAGCCACTAGGGAGAACAATGCGCCCCCTGAACTCACACAAGTGTCAGTGGATTGGGATGAAATTGATGATGGGATATCATACCAGTGCAGAGACACTTGCTTGAGTTTTCTGCTTTGATAATTTTGGGTACATTTGTGTTAAATGTTTTTACTCATATTATACTTCCTTCTCTCTTTTTTAGTACGAGAACTGTGAGCTTTCAAAACATGCCTGTTCTTAACAGGCTGATTATTTGGCCTCTGGTGTTGCAGATTGCAAATTTCTGGAGAATTGATGATTATTCCATTAATCTATCGACCAATGCCTCAATTATTACAGGGAATACTTTTATTACTCAATTAATATAGACTAGCAATTAATTAAAAGTATAATTGCAAGATTTTCTTAAAAAAAGAGATCTGACTAGATCAACCAACTGCACATAGACACACTGAGAAAAAATGGGTTGATGCTGAGAGAAACAAATGTCTGAACCAAATTTCCAACCATTATTGTATCTTATCAACTTTCCCATTCCCATATGTTATTGTGTTCTTTCAGCTGTCCTATTTTCATTCACACTTGCTGCCACCAGTGTTTTGATACACTGACCACATTAAGTCCACTAACCCACAACCCTTCCACGGGGTACTGTACACAGACGTACTGTATACATTACAGTAGCTAATGGATCATGAACCATATGGCTACCTACACACTGCTACATGTTGTCTTGATTGAGAAAAGAGGTCACACACACACACACAAACACACACACACACACATGCTTAAAGTTGACAACACACTCTCATTCTTGGGGTTGCTGTATTTGTCTGCTGCTGTAATCTGATTTATGGCCGCACCACTAATAACGATGATTATTGAAAATTGCAGAAGATATAAAGGCTGTCAGACTGATGTCAGGAACTGAGGACACACTGTGTTTTGTGACTTAGTGACTAGTGACATCAGGTAATCACACAGGAGGGAAACACAGGGGCAGGAAGTAAGATATCTGAAATGAGAGACAATGGTGCGTACCAAAATAAAACAGGAAACACTGACAAGAACTGAAAACAAGGAAAACATGACCAGTCTCCAGCTCCTGGTTGAGTCGCTCTGTTTAGCCACTGGACTGTGGGTGGTACCCGGAGGAGAGGCTGACAGAAGCACCGATAAGGGAGCAAACTGGGGGCCCTGGTCCGAAACCATGTCTTTGGGAAAGCCATGAGAACGAAACACATGTGACAGGACAACCTCTGTCGTTTCCTTGGCAGAGGACAGTTTGGGCAGAGGAACAAAGTGCACCATCTTAGAGAATCTGTCCACAACAGTAAGTATGGTAGTATTACCTTTGGAGGGAGGCAGACCTGTAACAAAATCCAGAGAAATGTCAGACCAGGGTCGATGAGGAACAGGCAGTGGCTGCAGATGACCAGGAGGAGGACGGCGGGAGACCTTGTTCCAGGCACACACTGGGCAAGCAGCAACATATTCTTGTGCCTCCTTTTCCATGGTGGGCCACCAGAAATGCTGCTTGATGACAAACATGGTCAGAGCTATACCAGGGTAGCAGGAGAAGAGGCAAGCGTGAGCCCAATGAATCACCTGGGAATGAAGAGAAGAAGGCACAAACAACTGGAGGGCAGCCGTCCAGCACAGGAGCATTAGCACAAGCCTGTCTGATTCTTTCCTCAATGCCCCATGTGACAGCCCCCAGGACACATGAGGGTGGCAGAATGTAGGTTGGAGGGTCAGGAGCTGAGTCAGAGTCCACAAGGTGAGAGAGAGCATCAGGTTTAATGTTCTTAGAGCCCGGGTGGTAGGACAGAGAAAAATTGAAACGGTTAAGTCTCTTAGCTGACCCGAGATTCTCCAAGTTCTTGTGGTCCGTCCACACAAGAAATGGATGCTCAGCCAGTGGCGCCACTCCTCTAATGCCACGTCGACTGCAAGCAAGTTTCCAATGTCATAGTTTTTCTCAGCAGCAGAAAGTTTTATGAAGGCACATGGATGGAGTTTGTTGTCCCTCCTGGAACGTTGGGAGAGAATGGCGCCAATCCCAACATCTGAGGCGTCCACCTCAACCACAAACTGCTGGTGCGGGTCAGATAGGACCAACACGGGGGCTGTGGCGAAACAGGTCTTAAGTTTCTGGAATGCCCGGTCAGCTTGAGGAGACCACTGAAACTTGACATTGGTAGAGGTCAGAGCATGCAAAGGGGCAGCAACACTACTGAAATTTCTAATGAAACGTCTGTAGAAGTTGGCAAAACCCAAAAAAACGTTGAAGCTATTTACGGTTGACAGGAATAGGCCACTCCGAGACAGCGCTAACTTTAGCTGGATCCATCTGATCTGTTCCCTCAGAAACAATGAACCCCAAGAAAGACACAGCAGGAACTTGAAACTCACATTTTTCGGCCTTAACAAAGAGCTGGTGGTCAAGGAGGCGCTGGAGGACACGACGGACATGATGGATGTGGGTTTCCTCGTCAGGGGAGAATATGAGGATATCATCCAAATAGACAAACACGAAGATGTTGAGCATGTCTTGGAGAACATCATTGACTAGAGCCTGGAAAACAGCTGGGGCTTTCGTGAGACCAAAGGGCATCACAAGATGTCTTCCACTCAAACCCCTCCCTTATACGAACCAAATGATAGGCATTTCTCAGTTCAAGCTTGGAAAAAATCTTAGCCCCTTGCAACAGTTCAAATGCTGAGGAAATGAGAGGGAGGGGGTACCTGTTTTTGATGGTGATGTCATTCAAACCTCGATAGTCGAGGCGAAGGGTCTTGTATTTCTTGTCCACAAAAAAGAATCCAGCTCCAGCAGGAGAAGATGAGGGACGAATAAGAGCAGAAGAGCGAGGAATCCACATACTCCTTCATAGCCTGCATCTCAGGAGCAGACAGGGAATAGAGT
Source organism: Lutjanus campechanus (assembly GCA_027495735.1). NCBI lineage: Eukaryota > Metazoa > Chordata > Actinopteri > Lutjaniformes > Lutjanidae > Lutjanus > Lutjanus campechanus. Next base: position 6,034 of record JAJHUR010110743.1, on the reverse strand, counting down.
CGTCCTCTCTTGAGGAGTCTTTAAACAATCCTTTCCCCAAGCAGTAACTTTTCCAGTGGACCAGTCTATGTGAGGGTTATGCAGGGCTAACCAGGGGTATCCTAAAATGAGTGGGTGCTGAGGAGACTAGAACAGGTGGAAGCTTAGAAATTCTGTGTGATTGTCTGGAAAAACTAACTGAACAGGTTGTGTGTGGTGAGTTGCCCTGCACAGTAGACGACCGTCTAAGGCGCTAGCCTCCAAAGGTTTGGGGAGGGGGATAAGGTCAAGGCAGAGTCTTTTGGCTACTTCTTGGCCCATCAAACTAGCATCAGAACCAGAATCCACCAGCACTGCATGACGAAGAGACAGAGAGGGAAAGGAGAGGGTAACTTGAGTGAGAGAATGAGAGGGACATGCAGAGAAGGTAGTACGGCTCACCAGCACCCTCTTCTTCACCGATGAGCCCGGTCTCTTATACTGGCACAAGCATATGTGGTTCCCAGGACCAGCGGTGCTGGGAACCCTATTGTTTTTTTTTCAGATTTTTATTATAGTTCCCTATTTTTATTTTTCCGTTGGTAAAAGTGGTGCTGCAGGCTTAACCGTGCAAGGGAGGGAGGTGCAATTTGGAGGGTTGGTCCAGACCCCTGCAGGGACCTCAGAGACAAAAAGGCACCTATTTGGGCCTGCAGGGGGCGCTATAACCAACAAAAACACGTTTTGGCCTATACCTCCCACACCGTATATCGTACATTCAAAACCCTCATATCCACAGATTCCCTTCATAGCCCTGAATCAGGTGGGCTGGGCCACGCCCATTTCCGCCTATAATTTTTTCCGCAAGATTGCAAAAACTGGAAAACCTACTTTTTCAAACTTCTCCTTGGGCTTTTGTCCGATCAATGTGAAATTTGGCACATACAGTCCACAGCTGGACCTGATCTGAAGTTATCAAAAGAATTGTGTTTGGTCAAAATATGTGCAAATTATTAACGAATAAATTTTTCTAGCTAGCTATAAAAATGCGAACAGTTGGATATCTCGGTGAAAATGAATCCTAATGACACCAAATCTGAGATGCTAGGTTGGCATGTGACTCTGGGGCTATGAGCTAAATTTGGCTAATGTTGGCCACTAGGGGGGCGCTGTAAATATGGGAACGTTATATCTCTTAAATGGCAACACCAATTTTTACTAAATTTGGTGGGTATGATGCTGGGTCACTCCTGAGGTCATATCTTCAAGGTAATCACGACTGGTCAAAGTGGGCGTGGCTTATTACGAGATAAACAACAAACATTTATTTCAGGTCAAGTATTATGCTGAGGGCTGTGAAATTTACAGGGTATATATAGAATAGTACACAGACCAGCCAGACCAAAAATTGTGCACCTAATCCACTAGGTGGCGCTGTAACGGACGCAAACGCATTTTAGCCTGTAACTTCCACATTTTAAATCATATCTTCATAACCTTTATATCCACGTGCTCCCTACATAGCACCGCATCTTCTGACATAAGCCACGCCCACTCCCATAGCATTTTTCTTTTTGTAAGTCCCTACATGTCGAAAACCTACTTTTTCGAACTCCTCCTAGGTTTTAAGGTTCATCTCCACGAAACTTTGTACACACAATCTCGAGACTTGCCTGATCAAAAGTTATCAAAAGAATTTTGCTACTCCAAAAACTGCCGTACTTATAAATAAACAATTTTTTTTCAGCTAGCTAAGAAACACATATCCTTGCATATTTTTGTCAAAGTAAAAGCTATCAACATCAAACTCGAATCACTTGTTTCCGTGGTCCACGAGAGCCTCTGTGCCAAATTTGGCGCAAATTAGCCGATAGGGGGCGCTATAAACAGAGAAACATCAAGTGACATGAAAGTTGATCAGATTCACAGGAAATTTGGTGACCATGATGTGGAGTCACTCCTAAGGCCAGCTGTAAAGTTTAATAATGTTTGGTCAAAGTGGGCGTGGCTTGTTACAAAAAAGCATATTCAGCTTGTCACACTTCCAGTGCTCTTCCCATTACAATATAGCAGTGATGAACGGGCCCTCGTGGCCTGCGCGTGTCAGTATGCAGGCGATCCACATTTACAATCGGATTTATTTGCGTTCCGTGGGCTCCGCCAGAGCTGGGGGCCGAGTCGTGCCGGGAGGCTTGGCCCTCGTTCATAATTGCTTGCAGTTCTAGTTATATTATTGTTACCTTACAAACTCAAGAATACACCCATTCCAGACATGGAAGATGCTCTGGTCACCATATGTATTTTACCAATCAAACATGTAGGTACTGTTAGGCCTAGCAACTCATCTCAGGCCTACGACAAGCTGAGGCCTGGTTGGACATAGGACAGCCTGGAATGCCAGGCAAGGACACAGCTCAAACAAAGGGAGTTCTAAGTAAACTCCATGTCCCAGGATTCACTGTGGTTTACACTTAGGTGCAATATCCTGGCGAGGGTCAAATCCTGAACTCCCATTGGGTGAGAGTTTCCCGGAACCCACGTGACGTCCTGCCTTCCGGCTGTGACGTCACCGTTGCTATATCAACGAGAGACGCTCCCAGGTCGGTCTCTTCCTATACGACGCGAGTTGTTGATAGGAACGAGACTCTTTAGCTTTCTTTTGTCAACAAGGCCACGTGTCCTCTTCTCGCTGGACGAGCTCAGGGACTTTACTTTCCTTTTTATTTTTGCATTTTTCTTTTTTTTAACGGATGTCGTATTTTTCTTTTCTTTCTTGGATCCACATCGAGGACATTGTATCACACAGCCCTCGTTTCCTGCAGAAGTGAAGGTGCCATTTGCCTTCAATATACCCGCTGTCTCCCCCGCAACCCAGCCGAGGATCAGCGCTACCGTACGCCAGCTGGTACGGACCTCGTCGTGTTCAGGCTGCAGAAAGCCGAGCTGAACTCCGGACGGCGAGAGACGCCCGACTACTGAGTAAGAGGCCACTATTTAGTGTCTGGGCAGTGCTAGGTTTAATTATCTGTGTTGTTGAAGTGCTTAAATACTGTGTGCTGCTGACAGTTAACTCTTAGGGCCCTATCTTACGCTGGGCGCAATGCCGGTGCGCCACCAGCGCATGTGACTTTGCTATCTTACGCCCAGCGCAAGTGCCGTTTTTGCCATGTCTGTAAGATAGCAAACTGACTTGCGCCGGGTCTGATCCGCCGTGGGCGGGCGGTCTGAACATACAGGCAAAACGAAGGCGTGGCCCGGCGCGTTTGCTATCTTACGGTCGGCGCACTGGAGTGAAAACCACTTGAGCCTTAGAGCCCTGTCTTATGCCGGTCTGAAGTGCAATGGATTTAATTTATTCAAGGTGTGTCCAAATCCTCCTTTGCCGTCCCCACTCAGGGGTGTGAGTGATATTTTGCCCTGCCCCGCCCACTGCGCCACTGGCGCAAAGCAGCAAACACCCAGGTGCCCTCATTAATTCACCGGCGATTGTAGGCCGAACATGCAATAAACCAATCAGAAAGTCAGCTCTCATCGCCTGTAGAAGGTAGGTGCGGCATCAGCACAAGCATTGAAAGCATGACGGTGGATCTACAAGGAGGAAAGAGAAAAGATTTTCAAAGCGAGGAGACCGATCTCCTGGTTCGAGAAGTGAAGGCGTGAGAGCGCGCAATATATGGAGACACGTCTCCAAAGCAGCTTCACTTGTAAATAGTTTATTTTACATGAACACCTGCAAAAACCATTACAATAAATGAACCGCAAATGTCATGTAAATATGCAATCATCTCCTCCTCCAGTCCTCCTCCTCTGCCCCGTTACAAAACAATCACAAAGAGTTTCTGAAGATTGAAGTGTCCAAAATTACGCACGGCTATATCCAACCAGCTACGACAGGAGCACACACGCCGTTTTCTCTCCGGGTTGAGCAGGACTCCTGCGGTCAAATATTGTGTCATGTATGTTATAGATAATAACTGTTTAATCATTGTTTTTCTGGATCACAGTCAGACACAAACAGCTGTCATGCTGACTCATCTGATAAAGACAATCTGACAGCTGTGATCCCGTGCTCAAATTACAGGTCTGTTTAGGCTTTATAATTACAAATAATTTCTTTTCCCTTATTAGTGAGTTCATCTTAAAAGACACACTCGCGCACAGCTGTTTAACACTTATGAAAGGTGTTCTGTGATTGTGGAGACCTGTGCCTCCTGTCTCTCCTGTGTCTACAGCTTTTAGCTGGTCTAAAGCGCAATGCGCTTGTCGATTGTTAAAGTGCCCTTTGAACATGTTATCCATCAGCAAGTATATTAAAGTTAACAGCGTGCGCGTGTCTCGCGTTTGGCTGAAGTCTCCACAAGACAAGACAGTGCAGAACACCTTTCATTAATGTTAAATAGCCGTGCGCGCGTGTGTGTATTTTAAGATAAACTCAATAATAAGGACAAATATATTATTTTATGATTATAAAGCCTAATAAATCTAAACTGACCTGTAAAGTGCGCATGGGACGGGTCACAGCTGTCAGATCGTCTTAAATCAGACGAGTCAGCATGACAGCTGTTTGTATCTGTTTCTTGTGATCCAGAAAAACAAGGATTAAAAAATTATTATCTATAACATACAAAATGTATAAGACATGACTGCATGAGTCCGGTCTGACCCAGAGAGAAGAATGTGTGCTTTCATTGGAGCTGGTCGGATATATTTGAGTGTAATTTTGCGCACTTCAAATTTCAGAAACTCTTTCTGATTGTTTCGTAGCGGGACAGAGGAGCGACGATGGGAGGAGATGAGGATTAGGTGGGAAATAATTATTAATTATAAAATACAACACAATTTCAAGGTGCTTCACTGTAAAAGATAACCAGTCTGCATGACATTTGCGGTTCATTTATTGTAATGGTTTTTGCAGGTGTTCATGTAAAAGTTTTGTGCCTTTATTAGACAGTGCAGCTGAAGAGTGGACAGGAAACGGGGCAGAGAGAGAAGGGATGGCACGCAGCAAAATGCTGAAAGCGGGAATCGAACCAGCGGCCGCTGCAGAGAACTAACAGCCTCACTATATGTGGTCGTTGCTCTACCAACTGAGCTAAACCTCCACCCCTAAAATAAATTATTCACACGTGAAGCTGCTTTGGATACGTCCTGCTGTCTTCAAGCAGACATCACGAAAACTAGAAAGAAAATGGCGTTCCGCAAATTTGGAAGAAAATCGAATAACTTGGCGAGATAGTCTTAAAACTTATAAAATTGGCCTCTGCAATGCAAAAGCAGCCTATTACTCATCATTAATTGAGGATAACAAGAACAACCATAGGTTCCTTTTTAACACTGTAGCAAGGCTGACACAGAGTCATAGCTCTTTAGAACCATGTATTCCTCTGTCTCTCAGCAGCAATAACTTTA
>JAJHUR010110742.1:884-23877 GCA_027495735.1 Lutjanus campechanus | reverse complement strand
TCTGTTATTGTATTTTTAAGTTCAAGTGCCCTTTTTGTTAACTTAAGTTCTCAGATCCTGATAGGTCTAAATCAGGCCGATATCAGTCTGATATCAGTCTGATATATCAGTCTGATATCAGTCTGATATATCAGTCTGATATCAGTCTGATATATCAGTCTGATATCAGTCTGATATATCAGTCAGGCCCTAAATGAGACTTGCTGAACAATGATTTGGTCTCTCTGGTGGCTATAAATGTTTCATATGTGATGCTGTGGAGGATTTCAGGCATTTAAAAGAAACTAAATGAGGAGATAATTCTGATGAATTCTGCAGGTGATCAGTTGATTTAAATGTGACACATGTTGAGCAGATAACGAGGTGGAAGGCGTCTCTCTGCTCGGAGGAGTGTGTGTTGTTCTGGGAGGCTCCTCGCTGACAGAGGCGTTGTGTTTGTGGTGCCGGACCGCCCCGAGAGCCTCCGAACACACACGAGGAAACAGAAAACACAGCGAGCGCCCGAGCCAAAACACACGAGATGCTGTGTATTGAGATCTGCTGGAGCGGACGGAGGCCGAGAGCTGCATGTTAACGACACATCCTGCTGACGGACTGAAGCTAACATGAAGAGTCTGCAGACTCACTGGGAGTCTTAGAAAAGCTCCACAAGTTCTCTTCAATCAGATTAAAATGTTCTGGTGTTCTGTTTTCAGTTTCCTCTTCTTATCTTTGCTTTTTATTTCCTGTTTGCTCTGGTTGTGTGTATCTGTGTGTGTGTTGTTTGACAGAAATGACAACAGAATAACTTCTGCAACTGATGATCAGAATATTCATAAAACTTTAATAAACCTTTTGATTTGAGGTTTAAACAAAAACCAAACTCCACTGACAAAATCAGTCATTTTACCTCACAGGACTCAGGAGGTGTTGGTCTGCTGCTGCCTCCATCTGTTAGTGTGTTTGTGTTGTTTTGTGACTTTAAAAGGACAGTTCAGATTCACAGGAGTGACAGAATTAAAATGACTCAAAGAACGAGGGGGAACCAGGCAGAACCAGGCAGAACGAGGCAGAACGAGGCGGAACCAAGCAGAACCAGGCAGAACGAGGCCAAACCAGGCAGAACGAGGCAGAACGAAGCAGAACCAGGCAGAACGAGGCAGAACGAGACGGAACGAGGCAGAACCAGGCAGAACCAGGCAGAACGAAGCAGAACCAGGCAGAACCAGGCAGAACGAGACGGAACGAGGCAGAACCAGGCAGAACCAGGCAGAACGAGACAGAAACTCTCGTCTTCTGTTCAGTAAAATTTAAATCATTTTTATTAATTTTGTCAGTGGAGTTTGGTTGGTTTAGAGAAAGTGATGTTTGTCTTATTTAACGGTGGGTTCCTTCTGATTTAACAAATAACAAAAATGTGTAATTAAAAAAAATAATAAAATAATAATAATAATAATAAATTCTGTCTATAAAACTAAAAATAACAACATTCAACATTACGTTCTGTAAAAACAAAAAAGTTTTCATATCCAACACGATATGTGCCGAGATAGAACCCTTGGAATATAAGAGGGTTCTTGATAAAATCTGCTGGGTGGGTTCTAGCGAGAAGCCTTGGAATATAAAACAGTCTTTGATAGAACCTGCTAAGCGAATTCTTCATAGAACCCTTAAAACATGAAGGGGTTCTCTGTACTCTATACTCTCTGAGTGAGTTCTAGATGAAACCCTTGGAACATAAAAGGGGTTCTTAGTAGAACCATCTGAGCGGGTTCTATATAAAAACCCTTGGAATATGAAAGGGTTCTTGATAGAACCTGCTGGTTGGGTTCTAAATAGAACCCTTGGAATTTAAAAGGGGTTCTTGGTACTCTATACTCCCTGGGCAGGTTCTAGAAAAACTCACGGAATATAAAAGGGTTCTTGGTGGAACCATCCGAGTAGGTTCTAGATAAAACCCTTGGAATATGAAAGGGTTCTCAGAAGAGCCCTCTGAGTGGGTTCTAGATGAAACCCTCAGAATATAAAATGGTTCTTGGTAGAACCCACTGGATAGGTTCTAGATAAACTCCTTGGAATATACAGAGGTTCTCAGTAGAACTCCTGAGCTGATTCTTTTGGCCCTTAGAAGGTGGAAAAATTCTACCCCCCTAGAACCCTCTTCTAGGTGGAACCATTACACTATAGAAGGGTTCTCCTTTAGAACCTCTCATGGGGGGTTCTGGGTAGAACTCTTTGAATGGGTTCCCAGTGGAACCTTAGGTAAACACGAGGAACCGAACCTTTAATTCTAAAGGTTTCGTTTATTTCAAGTCTGTCTGAATTAACAGTGTTACGATGGACCCCGCTCTCCCCTACATACACAATCCAGTAATTAAGTAAATGTACTCAGTTACTTTCCACCATAACAGTAGCATCTACTGACACCAGTACTTTTATATCCTGATACTGTTCCTATATTACTCCAGCCAGAACAGTTACATGTAATACTCTGAGTATCAGTAGTAATCCCTCTGATACTTGTAATCTATTGATTACATTACAGTACCAGCAGTACTACATCATCAGCAGCAGCGTGTCCTCACACACATTCACAGCTTTAATACAACACACGGTCTTACCTCGGTGTATTCTGCAGTCTTCACTCAGGTCCGCTGATGTCCAGCGGTGTCTCAGTCTGTCCGGTAACCGTCTGTCCTCCGTCAGTCCTCCGTCCGTCCTCCGTCTGTCTCCCTCAGCACAGACCGACAGACCGACCGACCGACCGGAGCGGAGCCGCTGCTGCTGCTGCTGGAGGCTCCGGAGCTGCTGCGTCAAGTTCACAACATTTAACACACATCAGACAGGAAGTGACCGGAAAACACCTTCAAAATAAAAGCCTGTCACATAGGAAAAATCAAAATAAAAGCGTGGGGAAATGTGAAATGAGCAAACCAAAGTTATTTGAAGTAAATAATTACAAATACTCAAATTACTGTAATTAAGTAGTTTTTTTTGGAGGGGGTACTTGTATTTTTATGAGTAGATTTTCAAGTCTGTACTTTTATCTGAGCTTAAGTATTCATTTCACCATGTAATCTACTTAGTTACTTTCAAAATCATAGTTGAGTACAATTTGAATTAATATCCAAACCTTTCAGTAGCCAATCAGGTGATCTGATCACAAACGGACCAATGAAAACAAAGACATACAACTGTAAAACAAAACAAAACGGTGCAGCAGTAAACATCTGCAGTCAGGATATTAATCATTAATCATTAATCAATCAACTGTCATTAAGAATTTACCCAATTATTCATTAATGTTTTGTCTGGTGGAGCTGTTTGTTGAATAAAGAAAATTAAACTTTGACTTAAAATGAGAAAAAAAAGAAAAACAAAAGAAAAGAAAAAAAAAAGAAAATTAGGAAAATAAAATGTGTTATTTATCTTATAAATGATTAATTATTCATCTGTTCTTAACAAGGTGAAACAAGGTGTTTGCAATCTGCAACCTCACCACTAGATGTCTCTAAATCCCACAGAGTGGTCCTTTAAATGAACAAATCAGCTCATTTATCAAACTGTCAGCTGGGACACAAACGGCTGCTGGGTCACATCATGTGACCTGATAAATGATTTTAGTCACATGATTTAAAAGACGATGAAAATCAACAAGAAGATAAAAGACAGAGTTCAGATCTGAGCTGAAAACCACGTCTCATGATCTGCTCTCTGATCTGAACTCAAACATCCTGTGAGTTTACAGAGAAGCAGAAGCTGTGAGGTGGGCGGAGTCACGTTTGTGTTTCCTGATGATTTCCAGGTAAAAGTCTCTCAACAACCCAGAATTCACCTGTGAGATCGACAGCGAATAAAACCAGAACTCTGCTCAGCTCAGTGACAATCAGAGAGAAAGTTCAGCTGTTTTTCTGTGTGATTTGGGTGAACTGAGCCTTTAATCAGTCTGCAGCTGAGATGTTTCACAGCGCAGCAGCGCCTCTCTGTGGTTAAACAACCACACTACAGTCTGCTGAGGATCAATCAGAGCAGAGACACTGTGCGTCTGAAACAAACCCCCCAACATACACACAGGAAGTAGAAAGGTTTGAAACAGGAAGTGTAATGTTGTCTTTCAGTTACACTGAGCAGGTACATGTACAAACATTCGGTTCTCTGTTGTGTGTCTGTTGTGTTCTTGGGGAGAACCTGAGCACAACACAAAAGTGTCTCCCAACTCCCAAGGATGAGCAGCGCCACGACAGATACAGTCAAACAAAGATGGATTTATTCATCACTGACATGAGACAGCAGACGGGCGTCAGGGTGAGCGTCGCCCAAAGTAACAAACAAAACAGCTGCCAGGACTTTACATTTTGTCACGTCTCTCATGTCAGTTTTGTCTTGTTACGTGTTTTCCTTTGTTCTAATTGTTACGTCTTTGACGTTGTTTTTGTCTTGGTACATTTTGTTGTGTTCCTATGTGGTTTTCACCTTGTTACAATGTTAACTTCTCCGGGTTGGAGGAGAGTTCCTGCCTCAAGTGGAGGAGTTCAAGTATCTTGGGGTCTTGTTCACGAGTGAGGGAAGGATGGAGCGCGAGACTGACAGGCGGATCGGTGCAGCGGCAGCAGTAATGCGGTCGTTGTACCGGTCTGTCATGGTGAAGAAGGATGAGCCGAAAGGCGAAGCTCTCGATTTACCGGTCAATCTACGTTCCTACCCTCACCTATGGTCATGAACTCTGGGTCATGACCGAAAGAACGAGATCTCGGATACAAGAGGCCGAAATGAGTTTCCTCCGCAGGGTGGCGGGGCGCTCCCTTAGAGATAGGGTGAGGAGCTCTGTCACCCGGGGGGAGCTCAGAGTAAAGCCGCTGCTCCTTCACATCGAGAGGAGCCAGCTGAGGTGGCTCGGGCATCTATACCGGATGCCTCCTGGACGCCTTCCTGGGAAGGTGTTCCAGGCATGTCCCACCGGGAGGAGGCCCCGGGGAAGACCCAGGACACGCTGGAGGGACTATGTCGCTCGGCTGGCCTGGGAACACCTCGGGATCCCCCCGGAAGAGCTGGAGGAAGTGTCTGGGGAAAGGGAAGTCTGGGTATCCCTGCTCAGACTGCTGCCCCCGCGACCCGGTCCCATATAAGCGGAAGAAGATGGATGGATGGATGGACAATGTTAACTTTGTTTTAACTTTGTTACATCTTTTACATCGATTTAATCTTGCTGTGTCTTTTATGTCGTTTTCACCTCGTTACGTCTTTTACATTGTTTTCAGTTTTTGTTATGTCTTTAAATGAACTTATGTGAATTTCAGTGACTTTTGTGTTGGTAAACATTGTGAAGTGGTTGCAGTTTGGTTTGGTTTAGGTTTAAGCTGAATGTACGAGGGTCCATGTGACAGAAATGTCGTACATGTTCACACTGCAGACGACTGGAACCACAGAGTGTTTTTGACACTTTGTGTTAAAGTAAAAAGACATAAAAAAAAGTTTTTCCAGTTTAGTTTGAGACTCTTAAGTGTCAGTCAGCAGCTGCAGTCTGATTCTTTTCCTATTTGTGGCATTTTTACATTTGAAATTTCAGAAAAATGTCCAAAACTCAAACTTCACTGAAGCTGCTAGAAGAGAAAATGGACATGACATCACATAACTAAATGGAACCAGAAGATTTAAGGATTTTGCTGAATTTCTTTCATGTTTAACTCATCATGAGAGAGATTTGAAGACTTTGGCTCCATCTGGTGGTTGTACTGAGAATGACTACACGCCTGCACCACCTTCACCAGCTGCAGCATCAAAGTCATGAACACATTAATACAGTAATCAGGCCCTCCAGGAAGCTTCAGTCACAACACTTCACGCAAACTCAATCAATCCCTGGGAATTCTGAGCAACCCTGCAATTTTGTCCCTCAGACCCGGTTTCCAGGACCGAGGGACCCTCAGACCTGCAGCTGTCAGCATATCACAGAAATGATCCCTGCAGAGAAAAACCTTTTTGTTAACAGATTAAGATCGTTGACTCCATTCACAGGAAGTCATTTAACACTGTAAAAAACACTTCATTCAAACTGGACAGAAACTAAATAAAACTCACCAAAATCTTCAACTGGACCCGTCCAGAACAGGATGTTGGGGCTGTGTTGTTTTTAAAAGTTCAAACCTGGTGGAAATGAGCTGAAGTGTGTTCAGTCACAACATATTTCAAATAAAGTTCATCACCGGACTGAAAAGTGTTGAAATTCAACACGCCCCATCATCAGTTCCTCCAGGAAGTTCAAATTAATTTTGCACAACCTTGTAATTTTGTCTGATGATCACAGCTCCTCCACACTAAAATCATACATGTGGGTCTTAATGAACTGACTCAGTGTTTTATATTTCTGGATTTTGTCACAGGTACTGAAGAGGTTAATCATCATTACTGACATCTATCAGAACTCTGTATGATATATTTCTTTAAATAATTTTGTGTTTGAGCTCCCAACTGAACTTCATTTACATTTAAAGGATATTTTGTCAGAAGTTTTGTGTCTTTGAGTCTTTTTGTTGAGTGTAGGAGCCAAAGTCTCCATGTGATTCTTTACGGTGTTTAAAGACGCTGATTGTTATTCTCTGTATTTGTTGTGTTGTTGTGTTGTGTTGTGTTGTTGGGTTGTGTTGGGAAAGTGCGCCTCCTGTTGTTGTGACTGAGCAGTCAGATGAAGAAGTTAGTGAAGGAGGCTGCCAGCAGCTGGTTTGATCATTAACTTTTTGAGGAATATAATTTTCTTTATGAAGGATTTTATTCTGTCGTGTAAAAGGAGAACAGTCACACTTGTTCGACTCTGTGTTGATCTGTAAGTGACCCTTCAGTGTGAGATGGATGCACAGTGAAATATTACATCAACAGAACATGTCAAGGCAAAAAACTAACTAGATATAAGCGAGTGTCTGAAGTTGAAATGAAAGAATTTGCATCACAGTACGGTTAGAAGAGAACAGAGCCTACACACACACACACACACTGCAATATACATCACAGTTTTTATTAAAACAAACCTGAATAAACTGTAGAACAGAACCTCCTGTGTTCTGTGAGATAAAATGAGTTTGGTTGGTTTGTGCAGAGTGATATTAGTCTTACGGTGGTTTTTCTGTCAGGTAAAGTGGTGAAAATATTCTAAACAGTGAACACTTGAAAACCATCTACCTCATACAAACTCTAACCCAACTTCAAATAATCTGAACTATCCCTTTAAAAGTGATCCTCTTTTAGCTTCAGCTCGGCTCGTTTCTCACTTGCAGACAAATCTGGTTCAGCTAAATGTTGCTTTGAGCTCTCACGTGTTAAAATCTCTCTCCGGCGTGTCTGCGGCATGTTCTCGGGGGAATAAATGACGACTCGGAGGTCGGGCGCCGTTCCACCAGCTACAGGTTTAATATCAGATCAACAACAGTAGAAAAACAGAGGCAGAGGCTACCAGACAAAAAGAAGAGTAGGAAACAGCATCCAACAGGCTCTTTAAAATAATTCCTCTGTACAGTATTTACACACACACACACGCACACACACACACATACACAGAGTACAGTACAGCTACACACTGAGGAGGAGGAGTCTGAGGACGCAGCATCAGTCCCAACACTGCCCTCTGATTGGTCCGTCCTCCTCCGTCCACAGTTTCTTTTTATCTCCAGGTCAAATCGCCACGGCGGAGAAAGTCTGGAGGTCAGAGGACGTCCTCCACGCCGCTACCGCAGCCACAATAACTCCTCCTCCTCCGGCAGCGTCTCGACTGTCTCCACCCACCAGGTCCTCTTTGTCCTCTCAGTCTATCTGCCCACCCACCCGAGCACCGCGGTACCATCTGGAACCGGCAGTGGAACCAGTGGAACCAGTATCAGGCCTCCAATCCTCCGGCGAGCAGGGGGCGCAGCAGCCGGCTGGGACGTCCAGGCAGAGAAATCAAACGTACACAAACACCATTGAACTGATGTCGAAACAGAAACGCTTCCACATGTGAGCCGGTCACATGACTCCGGGCGGGGTGGAGGTCAGCCAATCAGGTGTGCCTGCAGACAGGTGAGAGGACAGGATTTTATAACAAGAGTTTGAAAAGACATTAATGAAAGTTTCCCTACAAACAACGAATCAAAAATCACCGTCAGACTGACACGTTTACACAGATTCATCAGCTGACAAGAATTAATCAAACATTTTTATTTTTTAAGATTTCTCCACTAGATGGAGCTGCAGACTGACGTAAACAGAAGACACATTTCTGTGTGTGTGTGTGTGTGTGTGTGTGTGTGTGTGTGTTATCTTTGTGAGTATCAGCTGCTTCAGATGTTTTGTCAAAGCTCTTCAGTTAAAGTTGGGATGTAAATGATGCACAGAGGAAAATATGTTAAGAACTTTAAGGACGTATTCAAAGGTGTGTGTGTGTGTGTGTGTGTGTGTGCGTGTGCGCATGTCTTACCGTTCTCACCTCCGTGCGGGGGGGTACATGGACGGGGCGGACGCTTGCTGACTGGCGACGATGGCTGAGGAGGACAGACCTGAGAGAGAGACAGACGGCGGTCAGATAGATCCAACATGGCCGACATGTCAGTCACATGCTGTCGAGTTCATCATGTTCATGACACAGAGTTTATATGAATATTGTGCTTTTCATAACTTCTGAAGTCGTGACATGTTTGTGTGTGTGTATAATGTCCTGCATCATGTTCCCTGATCACTGGTTCGTTAATATTCTACACTCCAACAGTTTTGGCGTCCATGTTGCCGAGCAGCAGCGTTGTTACAACTTCAACACCAACAATATTGTGTACGAGTTGGAGCCACTGACTTCATATTAAACAGGTTGACTTCCTGTCTACTTAATATGTAATTATGGTTGAAGCGAATTTTTCCTGCCGTTCCCTCCATGGACTCAGGGAAGTTCAGACAGGCTGCAGGAACACTGCAGGAACGCTGCAGGAACGCCACAGGAACACTGACGGACCACTGACGGAACGCTGCAGGATGTTGATCAGCTGTTTATAACTCTGTCAGCTGTGTGTTGATGTAAAGTTCAGTCTGTTACCCACTGCTCTGAAAATACACTCTGACTCAAATTGAACTGTTCTAAACATCTACTCCTCCTGTAGGACTATTAATGATTTATTATGAGTCATAAAACATTCGGCAGTACTATGAACTATGAAGAATAAACATGTAAAAGTTTGCAGCGGTTCCTGGATCTCTGATTCTTCTTGATGGTCAATGAAGAAACAGAAATTTGAATAAACCCTCTTTCTTCCCTTGTTGTTCCAATTTCCAAAAAATGTGATACAAGTTAAAATATTCTGTTCCTCCTTTTGCTGAAGACCCCTGACGGCCCACTCAAGGACCCCAAGATGGTCCCCAGACCCCAGTTTGAAAACCACTGCTTTAGACCGACACGTGTTAAGATGCAAAAAACTTTATCTGCTATAAGAGTCACTCCCAGGAGATTTTATTTGGGTCTCTAATGAAATAAAAGAAAATATAAAAATATAAATTTATATCTTTATTAAAACATTTAAAATGTGTGTTGTTTTACTGACGACAGAAAACATGTTTCTGCTCTCAGACTCTGATGAACTGAAACGTTTTAGCGTCTGTGTGTATTAATCCACAGCAGAGACGACAGGACAGACAGACAGACGGCGTGTCTCACCTGAGGCGTAGGACAGGTCGTACTGTCCCGACAGCAGCGGGTATCCCAGGTGATGATGTGAAGGCAGGATACGTTGGGATGGCGAGGACCGCGGCCGGTCGCCCTCTCTGTCCCGCTCTCGCTCCCTGTCCCTGTCCCTGTCTCGCTCTCTGTCCCGCTCATGTGGTGCCTTGTTGTCTTGGATGGACGGTGATTTGCTCTTGTACTGGCTGGCGTGCTGCTGCAGCAGGTCCAGAGCTTTGGCCTCGCTGGGCGGCTTCACCGTGGGACTGGACCTGGAGGGCTTCTCGCCCTCCTCCCCCGCCGCCACCTTCCCTCCGTACGAGGGGAAGGAGTAACCGGGCGGCAGGTACGAGCCTGAGGACAGAGACACAACCTGTCACCGTCTCATTCTGACACACAAAACTGATGCAGTTCATTCATGAATTACACTCGGGTCACATTTCCTGTTTTATTTCTCTGCAGCTCTTCAGTGGCTCCCTGTCACTGAGCCTAACTATATGAAATTCACTTTTTAATTTCTATTTATCATTGTTGAAGGTTTATGAAAACACTTCAAGGCAACATGCAGCAACAGATTTCTGAGTTTTGAGTCAAACTCAAACTTTTTACCAACAACTGATCTTTAGTTGAGATAATTTCCTTTTCTTCTTTAGATAAACAAATCTTTGAGTTTAGAAACTCCAACAACTGTATTAAAAAACATTGGAGTAAATTAGTTCAAGTGAAAGTAAATGATGGTTAAAATTTTCATATTTTCTATGAAAACTAATGTTCAGTCACTGTAATAATGACAAAGTTCACTCTGACTGTTTTTGAGTTTATCTAAAGAAGAAAAGTAAGATTTCAGCTCAGCAGAACTTTTTTTTTTACAGTGTACAGTGATACTGTAAAACTATGTAGCCGCGTGTGTCACCGTCTGCGTCTGCGTCTCGGTGCCTTTTCCTCTAAATTTCAACGATTGTTCGTCTTCATGTTTATGATAAAAAACAAAACAAAAATAAAGTCTTAAAAAAGAAAAAGAATAAAAAGAAAAGGCCAAAAATCCCTAAATTCTCTGTGATGATATGAAGGGAAGCGACACACAGACTTCATGTCTTTAATGAAGGTTTCCTTGTTTAGCTGCTTTTTGTTGCAGAACATCCAGCAGACGCTCGATCAGACTGAGATCAGCAGTGAACAGCAGGATCTCTGCTCCAGATCAATGATACTGACATTTTAATCTCACGTCTGATCAGTGTGACCACATCAAAATCTAATATTCATCTTCTTGGGCCGTGCTGAAGGTTTCTGAAGGTTTCTGAAGATTTCTGAAGATTTCTGAAGGTTTCAGAAGGTTTCAGAAGGTTTCTGTGGGTTTCAGAAGATGTCTGAAGGTTTCTGAAGGTTTCTGTGGGTTTCTGTGGGTTTCAGAAGATGTCTGAAGGTTTCTGCAGGTTTCTGTGGGTTTCAGAAGATTTCTGAAGGTTTCAGAAGGTTTCTGTGGGTTTCTGAAGATGTCTGCAGGTTTCTGCAGGTTTCTGAAGATTTCAGAAGATTTCTGAAGGTTTCTGTAGGTTTCTGAAGGTTTCTGAAGATTTCTGAAGGTTTCTGAAGATTTCTGAAGATTTCTGAAGATTTCTGAAGATTTCTGAAGGTTTCAGAAGATTTCTGAAGATTTCTGAAGATTTCTGAAGATTTCTGAAGGTTTCAGCAGGTTTCTGCAGGTTTCTGAAGATTTCTGAAGATTTCTGAAGGTTTCTGTAGGTTTCAGAAGATTTCTGAAGATTTCTGAAGGTTTCAGAAGGTTTCTGCAGGTTTCTGAAGATTTCTGAAGATTTCGGAAGGTTTCTGTAGGTTTCAGAAGGTTTCTGAAGGTTTCAGAAGGTTTCTGTGGGTTTCCGTGGCTTTCAGAAGATTTCTGAAGGTTTCAGAAGGTTTCTGTAGGTTTCAGAAGGTTTCTGAAGGTTTCTCAAGGTTTCAGAAGGTTTCTGTGGGTTTCTGAAGGTTTCTGTAGGTTTCAGAAGATTTCTGAAGATTTCTGAAGGTTTCTGTAGGTTTCAGAAGATTTCTGAAGGTTTCTGCAGGTTTCAGAAGGTCTCAGAAGGTTTCTGTAGGTTTCAGAAGATTTCTGAAGGTTTCTGTAGGTTTCAGAAGGGTTCTGTAGGTTTCAGGAGGTTTCAGAAGGGTTCTGAAGGGTTCTGTAGGTTTCTGTAGGTCTCAGAAGGTTTCTGAAGGGTTCTGTAGGTTTCAGGGGGTCTCAGAAGGTTTCAGAAGGGACATTATTTTATACACTACATTACAATACATTTGATACTATCCAGGATCAGTTTTAGATCAGATATATCGAGCTTTATTAAATGACATCACAGAAGCTGATGCTGTTAGAAAGCACACGTTCTAAATATGTTCTTTACAACCTCTCACAGAGAGAACCGAGCAGGCCTTATCATACCTTCAGTATAGTTCAGGCTGCTCGCTTGGAGGTTGTTTCATGCAGCAAAAACACGCAGACGGTGGTTAGAGAGGAGAACGTCGCCTGATAATAGTTGTGTGTTCCATTAAATGCAAATTAAATTTTGTTTAAGATAATTTTTTGGCTTTTTTCCCCTTTGTTTGATAAGGACAGCTGAAGATACGACAGGAAAGAGGGGGCGACTTGCAGCAGATGGGCTGCAGGCGGATGGAAGCAGCGGCTGCTGCAGAGGACTGACCACCTCGGTACCTGAGGTGCAGCCTGCACCAACTGACCTACAGGGGCGCTCCACACACAAATGAAATGAAATGCAAAACAGAAAAAGAAAAACACTCTGAGAGGAGTTAAAATTGAGCAGAGTTTATTAACGGTTCATGTTAAACACTGTCCAAAAATAAAAGGCGTGTATTAAGAGTTATTTGAAGCTGTTAATCGGTCTTCAGTCGCCAAATCCTATTTTTAAATTCCGCTGAAATGTGTGGCACTTTGCGCCCTGCAATATAAACATTTCACATTATCTTAGAAAACATGACAACAAATCACTAAATGATTCAACTCCTCCAAGCGAACCGGATCACAGAGTCTGCAGGTAAACAGTGAAGCTCACCTGGAGCTGACATTAGCTGCAGCCTGACACAGTGTGGCTAACACTAGCACAGCTAGCCTGCTCTCCCTGCAGGTTAACGTCCATATGTGTGTTCTGAATGAGGTCACATGACGCTCCAGTCGAGTGGTTATATGTCAGTTTATCCTGCAGCCCCTCCAGGAAGGAACAATTAACGCAAATTCAACAAATTCCCGTGAATTCGGCACGTCTTTGCAATTTTGTTCAAACTCTGCAACTTTTCCGCAAGTCATCATTTCCTGCGAGTCTGACCAACCAGAGCAGTCGCCTGCACACACGTCACACATGAACATCTCAACAAACCAGCTCTACGGTTTATTATTCATGAGTTTTTTGTATTTATATATTTTTTATTTGGCCCAGGTACTGAAAAGAACACAGGATGGATTATTGTTATTGACACTCACTTTTATACTATAATTTTGTGTTTGTTGTTTTGACGGAGTTTGAGCTGCAAAAAGATTTTGCTTCTTTGTCAAACACCCCCCAGGTGACCTTCATCTATAAATAAAGCAGATTTTATTGGAACTTTTGTAATCCTGAGGTTCTGTTCTCCCTGGAAGGAGTTGCCTTTGATTTTGAATGAATTATACAAAAAGTTTGCAACTTTTTTTTCGCAACTCCATTGCAAAAAAAGAAAAGAAAAAAAGCCTAAAAACATCGCAACATGCATCACAACTTTTGTCAAATTTTCTGGCATTTTAAGCCACAATAATCCCTAAAAAAGCCTGCAGAAGGCTGGATTAGGGATCAGGCTTTATTTTCTGTTAGTGGACTGAAACAGTTTAAACAGTTTATTTTAATCATCATCACGTCTCCTCCGGACCCCTCCTCCTCTTCTTACCGGGGTAGTTCTGCATCATGACGGAGGGCATGCCTCTGTATCCGGGGTGGCTGGGCTCGTAGCCGTGGCTGTAGGCGTAAGGTCCGTGCATGTAGGGCATGTAGCCCTGGTGCTGGGCCAGCGGGGAGGAGAACTGCATGTGGGGGGGCCGGGCCTCCTTCCCTCCCGCCCTGTGCTCCTCCGGAGGCAGCTGAGTCCTGCCCTCCGCCCCTTCCTTTGCCTCCTCTTTCTGGAGGCCCTCCTTTGGCCGCGGCCTCTCCTCCTTCCCCTTCCTGTCGCGCTCCCTCTCCCGGTCCTCCTTCCACCGCTGCTCCTCCTCCTGCGGTTTGGGGGCCTCCGAGTATTTGTTGGGGTAGACGTACGGCCACAAGCGCGAGTCCGGCTCCTGCAGAGAAGAAGTGTTAGTAAAGACAGCTGACGTCTGATGAACTATAATCTCCACTGAATCAGCTGACGTTGAAAAATGAATCCTGTCACAATCTTGTGAAAACAGGTTGGATCTATTTTTCACCTTGTGATCAATCTGGTGATCATTTTCCCACTAATTTACATTATACATTACCTGTCTGTACCACATGGCGGGCTCTACACCTGCTGGCCGGCCTGACTCCGCCCCTGGCTTGGCCTCCTCTTTCCCATGATGCCCTGTTTCACTCAGCTTCATCTTCAGGCCCTCAGGCTGGGCGGTGGGGGTCTTGGGCTCCTCTCCCTTTGCCATGATGACCGACTTGGTCTGTTCTGACCCCGACGGTGGCTCTTTGGGCTTGGTCGGGTTCAGCGCCCCCTTGGCACCCAGGTCAGTGAGGCTGGGGGCCCGGGAGAGGGTGGGGGGCACCGACGCCTTCTGCTTCCACTCCTCTTTCCCAGAAGCCTCGCGCTCTTTGCCCTCAGCCTTCTTGTCGGCCTGCCGCTGCCGCTCCTCGTACTGCTGGCGGTAGGTGGGGTTAGAGGCCAGCAGGTGGGCGTGGTAGGCCTGGTCGGGTGAGTAGGAGTAGGGGGGGACGTAGTACTGGTTGTAGTAGAGGGGCTGGGTGTACATGTTGGAGCGCTGCTGGATGACGGACGGCTGCTGAGGCCCCGGCTCCACCTTCCTCTCCTCCTGGGGCTCCACCTTCAGTTTGACCTCCTCGCCCACCTCCGACTGCTCCTCCTCCTTCTTCACCTTCACCTGCGCTCCCTCCACATGCGGCGGCGCCGCGGGTGGTGCTCCTGGGCTGGGGTTGGGGTAGTTGGGGGAGTAGTAGGAGTCGTAGTTGGGGTAGTATGGCGACTCCTTGCTGGTGGCTTGAGGCGGGAACAGCGCCTTCTTGGCGCCCTCACGAGGCCCCTGGTCGGGCTCCGTTTTGACCTTCACCCCCTCCGCCTTCCCCTCGCCATCCTCGCCAGCATCCGAGATGTCGGAGTAGGCGGGGCTGCTGGTTTTGACGGAGGCGTTGTCGGCTCCATTTTGGTTGAGGTGGAGGGGGGGCGCGAGGCCAGCCTCCATCCTGCTCGCCACGCCGATAGACGGGCTGGGCGCGTTGTCAGAGAAGCTGTACACCTTGTCGGCCTCCGCTTTGATGCTCGCCAGCCGGCTCTGGTGAGCCTCCGAGGAGCCGTTGAGCATGGCATCCGACGCCTCCGAGTACGGGCTCTTCCCCTCCTCTGGCCTCCCCCCCTTACACGCTGCCTTCGGGCTGTCCCCCTCCTTCCCGCCCTCCCGCTTCTTCTTGTCTTTCTTCTTCTTGTCCTTGGCGAGAGTGGGGCTGGAGGCGGGGTCAGCCAGCGGTGGGGGTTTAGGTTGGATGTTCTTCAGCTGGGGGCTCTTGGGGATGGACTGTACCACTGAGCCCAGAGCGGGGGAGGACGCCTGCAGGGCGTACGGCGAGGGGGCGCTGGGAGCCGTGGGAGCCGCAGGTCGGGCTGGCTTCAAGCCTTTCTGTGTCAGTTTGTCGGGCTTGCCTCCGGCAGCCATCTTCTTCACCTTCCTGTCGTCCATCCCATCGTTGCTGGCCTCGTCTGTCAGACACGCCCCTTCCTCGCCACCGTCTGTCACCTCAGGCTCCGCCTCTCCTCCCTTCTTCTTCCCCTTTGATGCCAGTTTCCCCGGCGAGGGAGATGGGGCATCGAATCCTCGTCCTTTCGGTGTCGTGGAGCGAGCCGGGGAGATGGCGGCACCGTTGCAGGAGGCGGGGTCAGGGTGGAGGGCGGGATCGTCTCCGTATTCACTGTCGCCGTCCTGGTCCAATCGGACGTCGTGGTCGTTGTGGGCTCGGGCCTGGTGGTACTTGAGCCCGTTGATGTGCTTGTACTTCTTGTTGCAGTTGGGGTGGGGGCAGTCGATGAGGACGGGGGAGGGGCAGGTGCGGTCCAGCTGTGGGGGAGGCAGGGGATCAGATTTACCTCCGGGGAGGGGGAGTGCAGCACCGGTGGAGTTCGTTCTCATTCTCTTGGAGGCCTTTGTGTCCTCCGAGCTGGATGTGGGCTCCATGTCAGACGCAGGTTTGGTCTTCCTCTTGGCGGAGGACGGGCTGGCCTTCACGTCCTCGGTGCCGCCAGCCGTTTGGCTGCCTCGCCGACCTTTGCTGTTGGCGGCTGCGCCACGCGTCTTGCTGCTGCTGCTGCCTTTGTTGTCTGAGGAGTTGCTGTTGTCGTTCAGTGGCGTGTTGCTACTGGGACGCATCCTCTTCCCCCGACCACGACCGCTCCGCATCTCCACATCACTGGTGGGGGACTCACAGAACCTGGAAACAGACAGGAAGTCAGCGAGCAGAGAACAGACACAGGAAGCTGATTAGAGAGACTCTGAACAGAGCTACTGTACCTCCAATGATAAAAACACACTTAATATATTTTATTCCATTTCTGCCATATTCGGACAATAAATATCCGTTAACCTGACACACTGGACCTTTGATACTTTGAGGGCTGCTGCAGGCAAAGTAATTAAAAAATGAGCAAAACAGTTTTCTGCATTATTGGACTTAAAACTTTGGTACCAATGTGAGAAGTTTTCTTCATTTGCAGGCATGTGATTCACTGGATTATCTAAAGAGAGACCCTGGTTGTACCTTGGAGGGGCCCAGTCATGTCTTGTGCAGTCCAGCAGGGTCCCGACGTACGTCTTGTTCCTCCAGGTGACGTTAACAACCAGCATACCTACAGACACACAGACAGACAGTTAAACGGCACCTGCACAGTTAGTTAACAGACACGGTGTGTAAGTGGGTTACATGTCAGAGCTTCCTGCTGGGAGGCAGACGTTGATGGTTTCATACCAACATGGCACCTGGAAGGTTTCTGAGCTCCGATCACATCAATGATTCAGTAACAGACGAACTAATTACAGACAGAAACAGTGTTTTGGCAAAACTCTGCACACACAGGAGCAGATCAAAGGGTCCGACAGCAGCTGATGTGTGAACAGCTTCCTGTCAGAGGGAGCAGGGGGAGCAAAGGAGCAAGGGGAGCAGAGGGAGCAGGGGGAGCAAGGGGAGCAGAGGGAGCAGGGGGAGCAGGAGGGAGCAGAGGGAGCAGAGGGAGCAGGAGGAGCAGAGGGAGCAGGGGGAGCAGGGGGAGCAGGAGGAGCAGAGGGAGCAGGGGGAGCAGGAGGAGCAGAGGGAGAAGGGGGGAGCAGGGGGAGCATCATAAATGAAAATAAGTAATTAAGTGAAAAAAAGTGAATGATTTTGTAAAATTACTTTGATTGATGTGATTTGTTATATATTTTGTCATTATTCTTATTTTGATTGAAAAACTATGGTGTGATTTTTTTGCAGGAACTTTATTTTCCAAAGTGTGAAACAGGGTTCAATTATTAACTAATATTCAACTTTCTGTCCCTCATTCTGTTCAATAAAAATCTGATGACGTATTTGTGGATCTGTGGAACTAAGAGCTTGTGATTGTAACTAAAGAAACTGAGGTCCGTGTCCTCACCGTCCTCCGTCTCCTGCCACACGATGCCTTCCAGGTTGACGCTGGTTCCCGGCTCACAGGGTCCCAGGCACTCCGGCTCGGTCGCCAGGGCGGCGTCCGCCGTGTTCACCGCTACCGAGCGCGTGCGGACCATGATCTGCTCGCAGGGGGACGAGATGTCGCTGTTGGCAACAGGAGCGAGGAGGTGGAGAGGTGGAGGGGCGGGGGTGGAGACCGGAGACTCCATCTGGAGGAGGGAGATGGAGAGGAGACATGTGTTAAGGTTTGATTCAATTGTTACTGAGACTCAGAGGTCTGAATATGAAGCAGGCATCATTTTCCATCTGTTTCTTCATGAGCTCTTTGTGGCACCAAAATACAAATATTCACATCAGAATCATTAAAGTGCTGCAGAAACTTCTGTCCGTCACTGGACTTTGAGTTTCCTGTGTGGGTGGTGATGATGCAGGATGAGAATCACTGAAACTGTCCCATTAACATCATGTTGCTGGATTAAAGACTTCCTCCTCTTCCTCCAAAAAATAAACTCCTCACGTTCTCAGTTTCACCTGCACGTCTTCTCAGCCCAGAGGTGAAGTTCCTGAATGCAACGGCACACCAAACGATATTTGTCCTTTGTCTATATTTCACATAAGGTTCTACATCACAACAATTCTTCATGAGACAAGTTTGTAATATTGATTTGTTTGTTGAAGTTGAAGGAGGGATGAGGAGGAGACGATGTGCAGCTCTTCTCATTTTTATCAATCTAGATATTTTTAAAAAATTGCTCTTACAATGTTTACTGTTTGGGTGGAGGAGGAAAAAAATCAGTGAAAGGAGAGGACAAAGAGGAGGAGGAGGAGGAGGAGGAGCTGAAGGGACACCCCCGTTATTATCAGGTGGGAAGCAGCTGGTGTGGGGGCAGAGCAAGGAGCACTGGGAAGGTGTCAGCCGTCACCGTGGCAACGCTCCCAAACTGCCTCCCCACCAGGAGACAGGAGAGGATGTGAGAGCAGCTGGACAGACCTGCCGACCTTCATCCTGCCTCCTCCTCCTCTGAACCCCAGACCAGAGGTCAAAGGTCAGAAGGGACTCACTGGATCATTTAACCCTTCAATCAATCCATCCATCCATCCATCCATCACTCGACTGTATTGGCTCTAATTTTTTTTTTTTAACTTTATTTTTCAGTGCAAAAGTTTTAAAGTTTTATAAAAGAAAACATAAAATGTAAAGCAAACTTTACAGAACATTGCAGAACGGCTCTAATTTTAAACAGATTTTAAATCCCAACTGAACATTTTCATCAGAGTTCAGTTTGTTTCAGAGCAGGAAAGTGTTGCTGAACACGTCGTCAGCTCAGAGTTTCCTGCAGAAAACGGTTTAGTGAAGGTGGCGATGCATTCAAGGACCTTCTGAAATCCAAGAACTGACTATTATCTGTAAAAATAAGTTGCTGGAACATCAAATTCAAGTAACAAGCAGACGTGAAGGTGGTAAAACGAAGCAGGAAGAATAGTTTCTCTGTCATGTGACTCTCGGAGTGCAGATTCCACCCAGGCAACAGATGGTGAAGCACCTACTGCAATGACACCACAACTGTCAGATGGAACCAGCAGAGATCTGTCAGGGTTTGAATCAAGTGTTTTTGTGTCATTTAGTCTCAGTTCTCTGTCAGATGCTCAGATTGGTTGGTTGGTTAGATTTCAGCGAACAACATAAACTAAAGAGATGATCAGGCCCAACTTCTTCATTTAAATATTATTTATTTAGAACATGTTATTTATTCAGAACACTTCTTTATTGATAACATTTTATTATCGATTTAGAACACTACAAGCAGCCGGACGGTTTTCCAGGAGGTATAACAGATACAGAAATCTACACTTTTGTAGAAACTCTCAAAAGCTGAATAATAATTGTGAATAAATGACACCTGATGTTTCCTGTTGACAGGTCCGAGCCTGGCTGGAAGTCGTGTCTGTTCAGAAGGTCCATGTTTTGGCTCAGAGCTGATTAGATCGACCACAGGAACTGGATTTTTATCTCAACAAGTGACCTCAATTTCTCATGTTTATAACAAACCAAATTTCATGAAAATCAATCCAGAATTCACTGAGTTACAGTCTGTTTAGCAGTGAAGTCTGAAGCTCTCATTGGTTTACTAGCAGACTTCATGTCAAAAGTGGGGATTTATTGATCTGGTACGGTGCCTCACTTTAGTGGATCACAAAATATCAGGTGTGGAATTAATCTGCAGATGCTCCAGTTTAAAAGAGACCAAACTTTTATGAGGATTATCAGTCACAAACAAGTTTCAAATCTCTGACAGCTTCACACACTAAAGATGAAAAACTGAGTGGATTTTCTTCAATTCTAGAGAAGTTAAGCGCAGATACAAACCCTGAATCTCTTCATTATGTGTTTGGTTGTTTTTCTTTATTTCATTTAACAAAAAAAACTAAAATGTGAAACGTCGTCTAGAAAAGAACTGTGCCAAAGTAAAATTTAGCTTCTCTGATCAGAGACGAAGAGATCCCAGGAGGAGGATGTTAACCTGGCCGACACCTGAGCAGCCGCCAACAGCAGACACACACCTGAGGGAGTCGTGTCCTGGGAGTTTAAACGCCTCTTTGTTTAAAGCAGATGTCAGTCACATATTAACCAGCCAGCCAATCAGCTGCCAGCGTGTCACACCTTTCAGAGCGTTTGGGGATTTAGAGAACAGGAACGAACCAATCCGACGGTTTTCCTCCCGTTACCACGGTGATCTGATGCTCTGTTTTCCCCTGAATATAAAATCTGTGAACTGTGTGTTGATTTTAATATGAGGTAACAGGAGGACACGGATCCCGCGGCCCACCAGGACTAAATAATTTATAAAGAAAGTGTTTTAATGTGGTTC
Source organism: Lutjanus campechanus (assembly GCA_027495735.1). NCBI lineage: Eukaryota > Metazoa > Chordata > Actinopteri > Lutjaniformes > Lutjanidae > Lutjanus > Lutjanus campechanus. The sequence goes on along the minus strand of JAJHUR010110742.1, from coordinate 3,505 downwards.
AGTCACATCATGGCCGACATCCAACCAAATTCACGAGCTCAGTCCCTGTTAGAAGTGACAGATATCTCTCAGACATCACATTAACAGCAGAGTCTATATACACTAAACAGCAACATCTTCATTCTTCCAACGCTGCAAACTAGTTTTCATTCCCCTCCACTGTAACACAAAGGAAACCAAACTATCTGCATGGCTGAAAAATGAATCAACATAAATGACAAATCTTAAATCACAACATGTCAGTTTTCTGTCAGTGGACAAACTGATTCATCAACTAACTTAGGCAGGAATCAACTGTAAGGACTGCCCGCCTGCCCCTGGCAGGTAAAATATCATGTTAGGCAAGTAAATCTGCCAACTCACTTGCCCGACTATGCAATTATTAAACCACCAAAGTATCTTTTTCATGCAAAACAACAGAAAATGATGTTTATTATCACATTAAATCTTTGGATTTTGGATATTTTAAAGACATCACCTTGAACTGTGAGTAACTGGGACGGACATTTTTCATTATTTTCTGACATTTTTTAGATGTTGCAGGTTGAGATTAAACCCCACAATTAACTTTAGTCTTTGTTGTTAATTGATAACCACTAATAAATAAATCAATTTGTACAGGGGCAAGTAAAAATAGACTTTGGGCAAGTAGATTTCTGAGGAAAAAACAACAACCAATAAACGTCTGAAACCTGGTAAGGCTGCAACTAATGATTATTTTGATTACTGATTAATCAGACAATAATTTATTGATTAGTTGTTGGTCCATAAAATCTATATATACAATATTCACATTTAAGAAGCTGAAATCAGAGGATTTTGAATTAATTTAATTTTAAAAAAATGACTCAAAACAATAAATTGAGTTAATCCTGTCACAATCTTCAAACGTACGTCCGTGTGCTCCACCTGACCTATTTTTCGACCAGCTATCAATCTGGCAATCAGGGTTTGATTTTATGCCAAAATAAAGAAGCACTTGAATGCAACACTGCTCAGGGGTTGATTTGGAATCCAAGGTGTTGCACCATCGACAGCACGCGTCTCTTTTTAAAAATGAAAACGTGATGAGACTTTTTCCTCTTCAGGTAAATGTGTTACTTCATCTCTACAGGCTGTGACACACTGCAGAAAACCTTCTTCCTCTGGGCGTGTAGCTTACTGGTTTACCAACTGGTTAAGAGGGTGTTGCCGTGGTAACAAGAGAAACCAGCCCCTATCCTTCTCCTCTTATAAAAAAAAAAGGCCGCCTGGAATGCTGGGAAACCCCCCAGAAGAGCGGCCGACTCTCCCTAACACATCCTCTCAGAGAGGGGAGGGGTCTGTTTTAAAGCGCTGTGATTGGCTGCAGAGTTTGAACCAAGAAACACACTCACAGCTCTGATCCCCCCCTTCTCGTCTCCATTCAGTCACAGAGGTATTCATTACAACAACAAGCCACATTCCTTTCAAGGTCACTCACTCACAGAGAGAGAGACAGATTAGTGATACTGATCAGCACTTCACACACACTCCGAGTGTGTGTGTGTGTGTTTCTGCTTGTTTAATGTGTCACTTCATAGAGAGGAGAGGTAGGAGAGGTTATACCAGGCTGCCAGAACTCACGAGATTTAAGTCACAGAGTTTTTTTTCCTGCTGTTTCAGCCTGTTGAAGGCTGTTTCAGCCTCTTAAAAGCTGTTTCAGCCCGTTAAAGGCTGTTTCAGTCTGTTGAAGGCTGTTTCTAACACTTGGATGAACCTTAAACTCTTGATGTTGAGTCATCAGGACACACTGATGAGACACTGTGCTGAAATCATTTTGGTTCGTTGGAAACTGTTAATGTTACGAGGTCAAAAGTACAAGACTGTGTCTATAAAACCTGTTCAGCAGTAGAGCTGAGCAATATATCAATATTTTATCATATCCTGATAGGAGACCAGATATCGTGATGATTCTTCTGGAGTAAGTTTTGTCTTTCTGACTTTTTGCCTTTATTTGATAGGTGACAGCTGAAGACTTGACAGGAAGGGGGGGCGGGCAGAGAGAGAGGGGACGACATGCAGTAAATGGGCCGCAGGCGGGAGTCGAACCTGTGGCTGCTGCAGAGGACTGACAGCCTCAGAACGTGGAGCTACAGGGCCCTTAACATTCAGTTTGTTCTGCTCATCAAGTTGATGCTGAAAGATAAGAATGATTAAAATAAGATCACAGGCCAAAAGAAGTTTGAGTTTTGACCCTCTGAGGCTGCTGTAGCTGGTCAGTGAGGAGGGCTAAAGCCCGAGCAGCAGATCATGTATTAATTAGTTTGTTTGCTTTGAAGTCTGAGCACACATGTAGTTTTATGTTATGTGACATAAGATGGACCTGATAAGACAGGGCTCCAGACTGCGACTAAATGGTTGCATTTTGCGACTAAAATTTGAGACAGTGCGAGTAAATTTTTCATCTACTCGCGCATGTGCGACCAGCAAATTTGCCGATTTTTTGCGCTGGTTTGCCAACCAACATTAACTCCAAAAGAAGAAGAAAGGAGACGAACTAGTGTTGTGTCGTTTGCGAACGATTCGTTCAAAAGAACAAATCTTTTAAGTGAACGTACTGAACCGAATCACTTCCTCAAGTGATTCGTTCGTTTCTCAGT
>JAJHUR010110739.1:850-23548 GCA_027495735.1 Lutjanus campechanus | reverse complement strand
CACATCCATAGAGGTTAAATACCTGGGTTTCCCACCATTTAGTAGACTAGCTCTGACTAGTCTGACAGGCATGAACTGATGAAGCTTCTTGGATGAGAGGTGAAATGTCTTCAGAAAAGACTTTTGAACAAGTCCAGTTGCTTTCGATTTAATCCTTCTTTGGCTTACAATGACCTGGATGAATGAGAACATTCACGGACATAGCCTTTTAGTAACTGTTATGCTGCACCCTGAGTTGATCTACACAATTCTTTAACTGACTTAAACAGCCTTGATAGCAGCATCTACCTTGTCTATAGTGGTCACCATTATTATTACTCCTCCTTGGTTCTAGCAAAGGCATCCTGCGGCACTCATTAGTTGGTCCTTTTTCAAGAAAAACACTGTTACAGGTCACAATGCCAGACCAGAAAATCAGAGTAGGTGGATTTGGAGGTCTGACAATTTTACTTTATCCGTTGACTTCTGTCTTCTTCGATTCTTTCTATATATTTTTGTTTCTTTATGTCTTGTGGTTCTGTTTCTGTCTGTTGGTGACTCTGATCCAGATTTTCTTTGATCTGCTTTGAACATCAGTCTGCTTCTTAGTCCTGTTTATCTGACATTACTGTACATCTTCTCAGTTTGTTTTTACTCTTCTGTGACTGCTTTTCTTGTCTTCCAGCTGCAGTATTTCACACCTGGCTGGAACTCAGGGCTAAATGTACCATCCTGTGGATGTGTGAATATAAGTGTGTGTGTGTGTGTGTGTGTGTGTGTGTGTGTGTGTGTGTGCGCGCGCGCGTGTGTGTGTGTGTGAGTGAGTGAGTGAGTGATGTGTAATTTCTTCATGCAGCTGCTAATTACATGCAACATTTCCTAGAAACGATGACTAGGAAATCGTTTCTAGAAAAACGATTTCCTAGAAACTACATGTGCTTTAGTAGTTTTTTAAAGCACATGGACAGTCAACAGGTGCCTGCTGTGTCATATGTGGAATTTCTAAAAAGAGTTATTAACAGCATAAAGTGGAATTAGTTCAAAACTTTTCCACTGTGTCTTATTTTAGTCCAGAAACTTTTACAAAACATTTTATAAAAAGTCATCATAGCTTCTGTAATATAAAAAATGACATTCTAGGAAACTAAAGAATGTAGCAAGTAAAAGTATTTTCTCTGGTTAATAACTATTTAAACAGCAGAGAAAATCTTAAGTGAAATCCTGCCAAGTTTGGAATTCTGTAGTATCAGGACTGATGGAGCAGTCTGTACCTGATTTTTCTTTCATATATTTGTTTTCTTAAGTCAAGATCTTGGTTATTCTATTGAATGAAACCTGAAAAAAGATTTATCTTACCTGTTTCAGGGGTTTTCATCAGATGGATTCCATTTTGTGTCATTCTTCATCTGTTTTTCCCTCCAACTCATTGAGCTCATCCTCAGTTGCTTCTCAGACCACCATCCACTCTCTGAAAAACCCACACATGTCCAGGTAACACACACCTGTGTCCAGAGGTGGGTAGAGTAGCCAAAGATTACTTGAGTAAGAGTAAGAAAGTATTTGGTGAAAAAACTCCTTAAGTACTGAGTAACTGCTGAGTAACTTCTGATTTATTGTTTTAATAATCAGGGCATGAATGTAATCAAATAGACAAAAATATAAAATAGCAATGTGCAAATTCAGATATTACCAAACAGTATCCCTTTAACTAAAACAATAATCAATTCATATATATAAATATATAATTCATATAAATATCATATAGCCTCACGTCTCCAGTCCCAGTCTACAGTACAGTGGGCCTCCAGGGTTCTCCAAGTTACATTTAAGACCTTTTTAATACCACTTAGAATGAAATTTAATGCCAACTTCAAGGTCATACCAGCAAAAGTATTAAATGAACAGTTCAACCCAAAATCAAAAATACATATTTTTCCTCCGGCCTGTAGTGCTGTTTATCCATGTAGATTGTTTTGGTGAGAGATGCAGAGTTTTGGAGATCTTGGTCACAGAGATGTCTGCTTTCTCAGACTTGTGCTGTTTAGTTCCATTATACTGGAGAAAAGGCAGCGTCTCTACAGCTGATATCTCCAAAACTCTGCAACTCACACCACCAAATCTAGAAGGATAAACAGCCCCACGGGCCAGAGGAAAAATATAGATTCTGGATTTTGGGGTGAACGAAAGTGAGTGAGAGCTACCTTATTAGGCCGACTATGTTGAACTTTGACGCGTGCACGGTGGGAGCTGTCTGCTGCGCTGAGCTGCAGCCTCTGAATGCGAACGTAATGTAGAATCTGTTTCAGCTCAATATCAGAACTGTAAAAACACCAAATAACTTGATTTAACAAATTTTGTTGGTTTAAAATATAATGACTTGTAAAATATCACTTCCATAAAGCTGTTCAGTCAGAGACAGATCAACTTGGCTGAACTTGGCATTTCATCCTCACATACAGCCACGATCTGTATGCAGCCTGCACTGTTTATATTATGTTAATAGTCGTGCTGTCAAACGATTAAAATTTTTAATCAGATTAATCACAGGGTTGCTGTGGATTCATTTTGATTAATCACGATTAAATATCATTCATTTTTAATCTATATTAATCGTGTTTCCTTTTGCATGAGCAAACAGACTCAAGAAAGAAGGGAATATACTGTATATGCACTTAACGTGTTTATTAAACACCTTTAAAGGTTCATGTTAACAAAAAACTTCTCTTTTTCCACACAAACATTTATTCACATTAATGTGGCCCTGTTATTCATGTTTTTGTATTAAGGCAGCAGGATCATTTACATCAGTGTCACTCTGACAGTTGTTTTAGACCACAGCAGACAACAAACTGCACACCGACACACACCGAGGAGATGAAGAGGAGAGACAGAGTCTGGACTCTTCATCATGACTTACAATAATGCAGCGCGAGCGTAGGGGCGCCACGAGCGTCTGTCAGTTTGGACTTTAGAGAGACCGATATTTTTATCTATAGTGTTTTAACCACAGAACTGTACAGTAACAACAGGATTCATCATCAGTAAAGTTTTTATATCGGTTGGTACTTCACGCACTTGCTCCCCCTCCCTCCCTCCCTCCTCTCTGCAGCTCGTCTGCCCTCGCTCGCTGTTATGATTAATCGGCATGAAATAATTAAATATTTAAAAGTACATAAATTGGACTTGGAGTAAAAAAAAAATCACGCACCACAGACTTGTACATTAATGACATGATTCATGGTCATAAAATGTTTTTATATCAAGTTGACACATCTGTCTATATTCAAATGCTCTCTCTCTCTCTCTCTCTATCTGCTGTGGGTCAGACTTATTTTAACTTTTACCTGGTTTCATGTGAAGCTGCAGCTCGATCAGCAGTCACTCGTCTCCTTCCTCACATTCTGTTTCTTTGTGCTGAGCCAGTGGCTTACACAGACAAGCCTGTTTACATTGTCGGGTGACAGAAGCTCACGTCTTCACAGCTGCGAGCTGATTCATTTCCAGCTGCTGATTCAAAGTATTGATCAGGCCAATATAACAGAACATGCGTTAACGCGTGTTTAAAAAAAAATTAGTGATGTTAAAAGGAATTTGCGTTAGACGGCCCTAGTTAATAATAATGTTGATTAATGCTGAAATGATGTTCTTCTGCCTAAGGTAAAAATAGTCTGAATATGAGGCCAGGGCTGCTCTGCCTCTTCTGGTTCTGAATCACACGCCGTTGTTTCTGCCATTTCTGTCGTCCGCTCATTCTTGTGTCTGTGTGCTCCAGTGTGGTCACTTTGCTTCTGTGCGTTGCAGCGGAGATTTTGTGTGCGGCCATGTGACTGCTGTGAGCCCATTTGATTGGTCAAACGTCGCTATTGGCTATGTTTGATTGGTGAAACAGAGTCATGTGACAGAGCCTTTGGCAGAACTCTCTCTGACAAAATAAAACAAACAGATTGTGCATTGAATAAGATGGATAAAAATCAAAGTAACGAGGGGAATGAAGCAAAATGTAACGGAGTAAAAGTAGAGTTTCTTGTTCACAAATATACTCAAGTAAAAGTAAAAAGTATGATGCATTAAAACTACTCTTACAAGTACAATTTATCCAAAAAGTTACTCAAGTAAATGTAACGGAGTAAATATAACGTGTTACTACCCACCTCTGCCTGCGTCTAGATAACACACACACACACACACACACATAGGTCTAGGTAACGCACATGCCTGCGTTCACTCAAGAGACATCCAAGTTTCTCATAAACACATGTCCAAGTAATACAAACCTACACCTAAGGCTCACACACACACCTATGTCCGAGTAACACACACATCACCTCTTCCACAGAATTTCTCACAGAATGACAATAAATCATCATGCAGTTTTGTGCTGCTATGGTCGAGATGAAAGCTTTTTAATTGATTTTTGTTTTCTCTTTATTAAACTGTCTGTTTGGTTAAATTTGGATTTCTGTAACTAAAAAGTTTTTCTTCTTTAGAATCAATGTCCAGAAGAAGATGCCTCATTTCTGTCCAGGTTTTTCTTCTTCTGGTTCAGCAGGTACAAAACTCACAGCTCAAGCAGTCAAATTGCCATAAATCACCAAAGAGCAACAGTCTTATACACTGAGTTGTTATATTGTGATCATCTGTATGTTTTTGTTACTATCTGTTAGTATCTCTGTCTACATGACAACAGGTGGATTATTGTCATGGAGATCACAACTGGATCTTTAACCTTTTAGTTTTATATATATAGCACCAAATCATGAGAGAAGATATCTAAGGGCAGTTTTCATGTAGAGAAGGTAGCAACTACACCCTTTATAATATTATTTACAGAAGACCCAACAGTTCCCACCAAGAGCAAGCACTTACCTTTAACATGCTAAAACATACTGTACAAACCTGACAGGCAGGTTGTTGTCCTTCATTATCAATGCATAGAATAGTTAATAAATAAAAGTAGTGTGATGAATGTATCCAAATATACCAGACAAAAAATGATTGTTTGTCTCCAAAAATCTGTTCAAGTAAGAATTAAAAATGTGAAGTAGTAACAAATACAGTTTCTCAAAAAAGTTACTACTCACATCTGCTGTACGCACATAAAAACACTTACTGAACATCAAAACACATCAAAGGCACAATTACAAGAGGCCATTTGTGTTATTGCTCCAGTTTGTTGCGGGATCAAAACTTTTTTTCCCCCCCAGAGATCAGTTTAGGCAGTAACCCATAGAGATTATTATTATTATTATTATTAATAAAATCTCATTTATAAAATGTCATTTTATGTTTTGTCGTCCACTCAGTTTGGTTTTTCGGGGTTACCGGTGTCCCCTGCAGCCTGCAGACCTTTGGCCTCTGCAGGATCGGGACTCATCAATCCGGATCATGGAGGACTTGGAGAAGTTCTGGATTCAGAACTGCAAACAGCTGCGGTACAAAACTTCACATTTAATCTGAATACTAACACATGAAAAACAGAGCAGTAGATTCAGTTAATAAAGAAAGAGTGAGAATGTCACACTGCTGAGCAGTGATGGGAATAACGGCGTTAAAATAAACGGCGTTACTAACGGCGTTATTTTTTTCAGTAACGGGTAATCTAACTAATTACTATTTCCATCGTTTCAATGCCGTTACCGACAATTAAATGTGGCGCGTTATAAACTAAAGCTACTCATTGAAGCTCTTGTCATCCGACTTGTCTCTCAGCCACAGAAACAGCTGTTTTTTCTTTAGTGAGGGACAGGACAACCTGATAAGTAATGATAATGGCTAAGGTAGCGTAAGCTTTCACGGTAAGCCAATCAGAGGCAGTGTTCAGTGTTCACACAAACCACACACACACAAAGCAGCCCCACACACCCAAACTAGCAGAATTAAACTGCCGCAATGGCGAGTCTGTAGGGAAAGTTGGCGTTTTCAAAGTGGAAGTACAGGCACTACTTTATTCTCCTTGAGGAAAAAGACAAGAACGTACATGTGAAGTGTACATTATGTCCCGGAGCGAAGTGTTTGTCCACGTCCATTGTAAGCAACTCTAATCAATAAACATTAAAGGTTCTGTGTAAGTACCTGTCTACGCAGTTCTACTCTATGCAACTGGCTTGTGAAACCTGCTTAGAAAAAAATCCAAATCCTAAGACATATTTAAACTATAAAAAAAAGAGTAACGCAATAGTTACTTTCCCTGGTAACTAGTTACTTTTATAGTGGAATAATTCAGTTACTAACTCAAGTTACTTTTTGGGAGAAGTAACTAGTAATTATAACTAATTACTTTTTTAAAGTAACGTGCCCAACACTGCTGCTGAGTATGATTCCTTCACTCTAATTGGTGTCAGTAAAGTAAAATGCTGATTAAACTCACTTTGGGTTTAAATGTGAAACAGGACTAAAAAATGATCTCATATAAAATACCTGTGATGGAATGGCAACCTGTCCTCCATGTCTCCCCTCATCCTCAGGGGAGGTGGGTATAGCAACCAAAACTCACCATACCTGTTTGGTTGATTTGATGTTCTGCAGGGAGGAGCCTACTGGCTCTGGACTGTCATGGTCCAGGTCCTTGTCTGGTGGTTCTGCTGTGTTGACAGAAAAAACACAGCTGCTGCGTAAGAATAGGAAGAGGTGGGGTTACAGCCTCTTTCTACTGCATGCTCTGGGGCGGAGCTTCGGACTGTATTTCCTGCGTGGGACGCTGTGTCTCCTCTTGCATGATGCCTTCATGTTTGCTGTGCCACAAGTGCTCAGGTGAGTGTCAGAGGTTAGGCGAGTGTCAAAGAGGTCAGGTTAGTGTCAGCTGAGCGTCAAAGAGGTCAGGTTAGTGTCAGCTGAGCATCAAAGAGGTCCGGTGAGTGTCAGAGAGGTCAGGCAAGCATCATAGTGGTCAGGTTAGTGTCAGACAGGTCAGGTGAGTGCCAGGTGAGTGTCAAAGAGGTCAGGTGTGTGTCAGGTGAGTGCAAGGTGAATGTCAAAAAGGTCAGGTGAGTGTCAAAGAGATTATGTGAGTGTCGTATCAGGTGTCAGAGAGGTCAGTTCACTGTCAGGTGGGTGCCATAGAGGTCATCCCTCAGAAGGTCTGGTCACCCTTGAGCATAAGGTACAGAACAAATGTAAAAATGTAAAGTGGAAGCGACTAAAAAGGTTAATAAAAAGTGTAGTTTTTATTGCCTGGAAGCACAATGTGTGCCATGGGCATGGTTGAAAGCTGTTCCTGCCAATCACAGCTCTTCCCCCTATTCCTTTGTTTCATAAAGACAAACTTCTTGGAAAATTTTTCTAGAATTTTACATGCAAAATGTTTGTCTCTTACCATGACCTTTCAAAGTAAACAAAGCTACATAAAAGCAAAAGAAAAAACAGTGGTGGAAAGAGTACTGAATATCTGACTCAAGTACAGGTACTGTCATGTTACTAAAATATTACTCAATTACGAAGTAAAGGTACTGGTGTTAGAAAACTACTGAAGTAAAAGTACAAAGTAGTCTTGTCAAAAACTACTCTCAGTTTTAGTTACTTTAGCTACTACTGTAGCTTTCATTCAGATCTTCAGTTAAAATTACTCCAAACTTTTTCCTTAACAGATAGTTGTACAGACTAATAATGACTAATCATTTTTTTGTCATTCTAATTTTTCTCATTCAACAAATGAGGTGGTTTTACTGCAATTTTTAGACTATTGATTAACTATGATTGATATTTTTTAATTTGTCAAATGTCAATTGATTAGTGCCTATGCATGCTTATTTTACTGATAAAGAATACTGATTAGAAGGGATCACTGAAGGATACACATGATTAAAAAGGAATTGTACAGTAATTTTAATATCTCAGGTTTCATAAATTCTAGGAAGATGTGAATTGTACAGTGTCACGTTATTAGCTTTATTTCAACGCCTGCCCAACTTGAAATGGCCTGGTTCCATAAACCCCAAAGGACGCTAGTACAACTCTTCCATTCCAACTCAATCTTTATTTTTATTTTCTTGATTGGTTGGATTGCATCGGTTGAAAACATCAAATATCATCAAATCAAAGTTTCAACGATACCAGTGATGTCTTTGGGAGGAACCATGTGTTGAATTGCCTTCTACTCTTGTCGAGGTGTTTCATTGTCCATCTCCAGTGTAGAGTAAGTGCTGCCTTCCTCACAGGTGTCCCCACTTCAGTGATTAGCAGCCTGCTCTGCTCTGCTCAGTGATGCATTCTGGGAATTGTAGTAGTGATGAGATGAACTGAATGATCAAGGGTTTTTTTCTTCTTTGAGATTTATCTCAACACCTCCCACTTGAGCTCTTGTTTTTTTTAATCCAGGAGGTCACACCATTCTTCTAAGCCTCTTGCTGTTCTTCAACAGGAAGTAAGATAACAAGGCGCCTGACATCCCTATGAAGAATTGTTGCAGGAATTTTTGATGAGAGCTTCTTGATTCCATCACTGTTAGTTTTCATGGCCCCTCCTTTGATTGGCTTGGTAAGTGAGACAGGGTAACTGGGAAAGGTTCTCACATTTACATCTCTTACGATGGCTTTGCCAACAGTGTTGACACTGACCACTCTGGCCAACTTGTATTGACCTCTCAGGGCATTTTGGTCAGCTAGCCAAACCACATCTCCCACTGCACATTTCACTCCTTGGTGTGCCATTTGTTTCTTACAAACAGATTAGGACCAGCCAGCTGGCACCATTTTCCCCAGAATCTGCTGACCTCTCTCTGAATACTTTGGAGTCTCTTCTATGGGTAGCCATCAAACTGGAAGTCTCCTGGATCCGCCCTAGGACTGGTCCTTCCTAGTAAAAGGGAATTTGGCGTGATATACTCCACGCAGTCTTCCCTGCTTTGAACTCTGGCATCAATGGGTCTTTCATTTGCCAGGTTGGCTGCCATGAAGAGAAATGTTTGGAATTCCCCCCATGTGAAAACTCCAAGTCCACAAAGGTTGCTTAAGGCCCGCTATTCCACGACCACTCTGTCCCATGTCTGGCAGCAACATCCTCAAGCTGAGGCCTGTTCAGTTGGTCCAGAAATTTATGCAGCTGCTCCAGAGCAGGTTTTGCCCCCACAAAGTTCGTTCCTGGGTCAGACCACAGTTTTCTGGGGTGCCCTCTTAGTGAAGTGAACCTCTGGTATGCCAGCAGGAATCCCTCTGATGACTGATCACTGACTACATCAGTGTGTATAGCTCTTGAAGCCATGCAACAGAAGACAATTCCCCAGACTTTAAGCTTGACTCTTTTCTTTACCTCATCCTTAACCTCATAATGTCCGAACAGGTCCATGGTTGTAAATTCAAATGGTGCAGCTGGGCCTGATTGCTCCGGTCACTCATGATCTGCTGACACTGTTTTGCATTGTTTTTCCGGCAGATCACACAGCTGTCCACCATTTTCTTTGCAAGCTCTGAGAAGGGTCCCTGCTACACCCTCATAGTTTACTTTGTGGGCTTCTTCAGCCAACAAAGTTGACAACCATTCTTTGGATGGTAAAACTGGCACTGCAGTCTTGTCTTTATTGAACATCTGAATCCGGCCTCCACAAACTAGGAGTCCAGAGTCCACATCTCTGTATACTGCCAACCTGCTCAGAGTGGTGTGTGGGAATGTAACACCTTCTTGGGCTGCAAGGAAGAGGTCTCTAAGCGCATCCTCATGTTCTTCTAGAGTCAGCACAGCTTCCTTGGCCTTTTCTTTGATTGACCTTGCCTCCCACTTTGACTGTCCTCTAGTCTGACCCCTTCTTCTCCATCCACTTCTTGGCAGCTCGCCACACCCAGGCGATGACTTTGACCAGTCTGGACAGGCTGACATCCAAAAGATTCTTTATCACCCAGCCATCAGGCTTCTTTCTTGGAAGAGGGGATGGATTGGATGTAGTCTCCTTCTGAATTTCACTTTTTTGACTTTCCTGAGGGGCCTGCAGGTGGTCTCTCTGACCCATTTCTGTTTGAGCTCTTGTCAGTGCCGCTGAGAATGCCTTCCTCTGGAGTCTGTTAACATTCTCCCTGGCATGTGCTGCAACCTCCCCAGCTGACTTTATAGACCACTCCTCCACTGGCAGCTTCAGAAACTCTGGTCCAGTCTGCCATGTGGGATCTTCCTTCAAATCTTCAGGAGTGCCTCCTCTTGTAATGATGTCAGCAATGTTCAGATCCCCAGGGATCCACCACCAGTCTTGCGCTGGTCCAGACCTCTGGATTTCACCCACCCTGTTGGCGAAGAAGGTCTGGTAACCATAGCTGTCTCTTTGAATGGCCCCCAGGACTGTCTGACTGTCCACTAGATGGAACCATCTTTCAATATCCAATCTCCCATGCTTCTCAACATATTTCCTGATCCTGGCTGCAAAGACAGCCCCACAGATTTCTGCTTTGATGGCTTCTCCCTTTTGATCCAGTGGCGTTAGCTTGGCTTTTGACTCCACGAACCGGACTTCAACTTCTTGACTTGTCTCCCACCTCAAATACATGACAGGTCCATAGGTTTTGTCACTTCCATCTGAGAATGTGATCCCCCATGGTTTGCCATTCCAGTCAGCTGGTGTGAGGCTTCTGTGGAATTTAATCTGTCCAAGCTGCACATATTCTTCAAACAACTGAATGGCTTCTTCTCTGAGGCCTTCTGACAGTGGTTTATCCCAGGTTTCTCGGGTCACCTTGCCACCACCTCCATCCTGGAATGCTTTTCTGACAAGGATTGCCCCCTTCTGTTTGGCGGGTGTAACTAAGCCAATTGGGTCATAAAGCCCAGCTACCCGGCGGAGTCCCCTCCTAGTCAGTGTGTTAGGCGTCTCAGGTCTCACCTCCTCTTTGAGAAGATTCTTGCCAACTCTCATTTTCTGTTTCCTTTTGGAAAAGTTAATTGAAGTCATCATGTAGAGTTTGTCCTCCTCCACTTGGTACCCAATGCCCAGGGCTTTGTTGTCTTCATCCCTCACTTGATTCGGAAGAATTAGGGTTTGACCTTGTCTTACCTCCTTTTTCAGGACTCCTGCTTCCATTTCCTGCCTCCCACTTTCCCCTGACTGGACCCATGGTTTGAGAAAAAAATCCTCCAGCTCTTAAGATTTCCTCAACTCCTTCTGTGATTTTGTCCAGTTTCTTCAGGTCATTGTGAGAGGTTAAGAGGTCATCCACATAACTGTCCTCTTCAAGGACTCTGCGTTCATCCTCCAGGTGAGCAAAGATGGGCAGTGTGGCTGTCAACAGCATAGCTAACTGTGCAATGCAACCAGCTGGTCTGTCCCTGATGTTGACTCTTGTGATGGCATATTCACTTATCTTTTCATCTGGACTGTCTCTCCAGAGAAATCTGTGCAAATGCATCTCACACTCCTCCAACCACACTGAGTTATACATTTTCTTGATGTCCCCTAAAACTGCGTGGACACTTCCTCTGAACCTCAGTAGAACAGCTCTGATTGGATTGAGAACATCTGGTCCCTTCAGCAGAATATCATTCATGCTAAGTCCTTTGAATTTCTGGCTGCTGTTCCAAACAATCCTCACTGGAGTCGTCACTGAATGAGGATTCGGTGCCACCAGATGGCTTACATACCACACTTGTCCTTTCCAGTTCATCACTTCTCCAGTGAGTTTTATGGCAGCACTTGGGTTGCATATGCCACTGGCCATTCTGGATCTCTCTTCAGCTGCCTTTCTGTCCTCAAAAATGTTGCCTGCACTGCAGCTTTGTTGTTGGGGAGCGAAGCAGGATCTACAGTCCATGGATATTTTGCATCCCAGTGTGGAGATGTTGAGTGAGAATCTTCTTTGACATGTGAGGCCTTCTTCAATTATCTCAAGCTCCCTCTCCTCTGCCAGAGTCATTTCTTTCCCATCCGGTTGGCAGTTCCCGCATTGGCATCCTCCACACCTTGGCTCACATGCAGCCCCAATGCTGTCCCACCTCCACCACTCAAGGAACTCACGGTTGCTAACAGCTGTAAACTTTGCTTGATTCACATCCTTCTGTTGTAACTGGGCTGCCTCGGTGGTTGGATTCCAGACAATTTCCTCATATTTGACAGCAGCTGTCCTCATGGAGTGAGCAAAGTTTGTTTTGGACTCATGTGCAGCCACATCCACTTCTTCAAACAAATCAGGGTGAGCTCCGGCCACTGTCTTTCCCAGGGGACTCTCCCATAAGACAAGATCTCCCACAACTCTCACCCTTTGTGGAGCGAGTCTTCCCTCTCAGTGGCTAATGAGAAGTTCAGCTTCTTCTGGCCTTCTTAATTCATCAAGCTGGACCTCTGGGAAGAACTCCTGCAATTTCTCAGGTTGGATTACTTTAAGGACATATCTTTCAGTGTTCACCTTCATGGTCATTCCACCAACTCCATGCACAATTAAAGTTACCTTCTCACTCTTCAGCCTCAGCCGGTCAGCAGCCTTATGGGTAATGTAGTTTGTATCTGATGCAAGGTCCACAAGGGTCCCAATCTTCTGCCCTGCATTTGCAGTGACCTCCATCAGCATCATGATGACCGGAAGTTCAGCCAGCCCATTACTTTTCAACAACTCGGACTGGTCCTCGGTATTTTTTCCCACTGCTGTTTTGTTGGTGAAAGCTTTTCTGCACCGGTCTGCCAGTTCTGGGGAAAGTTCAGATAAGAACTCCTCTTGTTCTTCTGTTAGCTTGCTTTTACTTCTGCTGATTTTTCCACTCTTCTCATCGTGACCCTTTTTAAGTTCTCCCTTTGGGCAGAGAAAGTAATGGTGATCTGAGGGGCCTCCTCCTTTTTTACAGTCTTTTTTTTTTTTTTTAAGTTATTTTTTGGCCATTTGTGCCTTTATTTACAGCGACAGCTGAAGTGTAGACAGGAAAGGGGGCAGAGAGAGAGGGGATGACACGCAGCAAAGGGCCGAGGGCGGGAGCCGAACCAGCGGCCACCGCAGAGGACCACAGCCTCAACACATGGGTCGGACGCTCCACCCACTGAGCCAAACATCCGCCCCTTTTTTGCAGTCTTTATTTCTGCATAGGAAGGTCTCTCTGCAAAATCCATCATCATCATGACATCCCAGGCATTTTCTGCATGCTCCCAGTTTTTTCAAAGCAGTTTTCTTTTCAGGTAGCTTCATCCCTTTGAATTTCTTACAGAAGAAAATCTTGTTCTTGTGCCCTCCATCGCCACACAGAGCACAAACATCTTCCAGCTCTCCTTTCTTTGTGGTTCTTGTTGAGGCACATTTCCTCTCATATTTTCTTTCGGGATGGTCTGACACTTTTTCCACAATCCTTATCTGTTCAAGCCTCTCCACTACTTTTTCCTGATTTTTTAGGAATTTCAACAGCATGTTGAAGTGGTTGTCTGAAGTGACTTTATTCTTTGGATCGACCATGAACATTAACCAGTCTCTTTTTACATAGTCAGGTAACTTGCTTTCCAAAGATTTAATGACAAGTGGGTTCTTCATGGCTCCAGAGTTCCCCAGCTCTGTGAGGTCTGCTAGGGCCTTCTCCACAGACCGTATAAGGTCAATGACTTTCCTCGGCTGGTTTCCCCTCACATGTGGTATCTTTTCCAGCTCCTCAAGGATTTCAAGGGCGATGGTTGATTTGTTGGTTGAAAGCCTGAGGTCCTTTGCTATCTTGTCCTCCACACTATCCAGGAGCTGAATTTTCTTGACTTCAGCTGATCCAGATGGCTCTCCTTGCCTCTGCAGGTTTTCCCAGTCCTTTCTCCATCTGTGATATTCTCTTTTACAGCCACTGAAGACTGAAGGTAGAGTGGTTGCCTTAATCTTCCCAGTTGGTATTGCTGGTGTGGGAAATGCTCTCCTGACTCCTGAAGCTTCTGTGGCAAGCCCTTGCTCTGCAACCCTCTGTGCAGTGACAAATTCAGCTTTCCTCAGTTCAAGCCTGTTATTGGCTGCTTTCAGTTGTTTAACTCTGTCATTTAGTTCTTCTTTTGATGACACAGGGATCCATCGCTCCCAAGCTGACATGACTGTTCTGGCCTCATTCATCCTCTTCTCCAAGATGATCATATTCACTTCAAATCCCTCCAAGTTGGTGCTTTTGACAGGTACATTATATGCTTCATCAAAGGCTTTTCCAGCTTCAGAGTGTGATTTCAAGCTTGCTTTGGCCATACCTTTCCCACAGGTTTGTTTGGACAATGTCTCTCACTTATTCAAATTTTGTTTCAGTTTCTTTGGCAGTCCTCTTAATGTCGCCCAACTGCTTTTCTTCAAGAACTGCCTCCTCCTCTTCCTCAGGCTCTTTAATGTCAGCCAGCAGTCCTGTCTTGTGGTCATCATTTGCCTCAAGACATCTCCTGAAACAGTCTGAGAGTTTGGTGAACTCCTCCTTTAACTCTGCTTCAAGCATGCTGCTTGCCCCTCTGGTAATGAAGTTGGCCTGTTTGGTGAAGCTGCTTTTTGCAGTGATCCTCTCTTTCTTGAGCTGCTTTACAGTCTTCCCCAGAACATCTTCTGCCATGTTGATTTCCTCTGCGTCAACAGCTTATCTTGGGATGTCTGAGGCCTCTTATCTTCAGGTCCACGCTGCTCCGAGTGGTTTTCAACTGTTATTAGCTTTATTTCAACGCCTGCCCAACTTGAAATGGCCTGGTTCCGAGTCGGAGGTTTAGCTCAGTTGGTAGCGCGTCCGCCCCTTGTACTGAGGCTGTGAGTCCTCTGCAGCGGCCGCTGGTTCGACTCCCGCCTTCGGCCCTTTGCTGCATGTCATCCCCTCTCTTTGCCCCATTTCCTGTCCACTCTTCAAGCTATCCCATCTAATAAAGGCAAAATTGCCAAAAAAAATAACTTTAAAAAAAAAAAGAAAAAAAGAAATGGCCTGGTTCCATAAACCCCAAAGGACGCTAGTACAACTCTTCAATTCCAACACAATCTTTATCTTTATTTTCTTGATTGGTTGGATTGCATCAGGTTGAAAACATCAAATATCATCAAATCAAAGTTTCAACGATACCAGTGATGTCTTTGGGAGGAACCATGTGTTGAATTGCCTTCTACTCTTGTCGAGGTGTTTCATTGTCCATCTCCAGTGCAGAGTGAGGGCTGCCTTCCTCACAGGTGTCCCCACTTCAGTGATTAGCAGCCTGCTCTGCTCAGTGATGTATTCTGAGACTTGTAGTAGTGATGAGATGAACTGAATGATCAAGGGTTCTTTTCTTCTCTGAGATTTATCTCAACATACAGTGATTGTAAACTTAAGTTGGGTATTACTAAATTAGTTGTAGAAGAATGTAACGTTGAATTAACTCAATATTATAAATGCACTTGAACTTAAAGAGAAGTCAGGTGAGTGTCAAATACAGGTCAGTGAGTGTCAGAGATCAATTGAGCATCTCGGCAGTCAAAGAGATCTAAAATATGTTAATTGGCTTCAGTTTTTCAGATGTAAATATTCAGCTTGACGTGTTTGTTTTACTGGTCTGGAGGTCAGTGGTTCCAGTTGCAAAATTTCATATCTCATTCAGTGCCTTAATGTTTTGGATCATCCTAATTCCACAAATTTTAAACCCTCCAGTTCGATAAATATGATTCTAATCTGCTTATTGTTTCTGTTGTTATTATTTACTGTTTTGTTGTTTATAGTTTAGTGTTTGTTGATTTTCATTGTTGTCAGCTTGCTGCTGGGCTTCATGCAGGACAAAAGCACTGAGTTGTGGAAAGGCTTCCTGTTTGCCCTGCTGCTCTTCCTGCTATCCTGTCTTCAGTCGCTCCTCCATCATCACTACATGTTTCACTGTTTCACTGTTGGAATGAGACTGAAGACCGCCATCATGGGCCTCATCTACAGAAAGGTAACAGACAGACACACTGACAGACTGAGAGAGACAGACAGAGACAGATGGGTAACAGACAGACTGACAAGTATAGGAACTTTTTAATTTCAGATTGATCTCAGATCTGTTTATTTGTAGATTAAAGGAGGATAAGGAGAAAGCACAGATGTCTGTTTAGCTCGTTTCTTTCTCCACACCAACAGATTTGTTTCAGTTTCTAACTTGCAGCTTTAAAGGGATAGTAGCATTATTTTTAAGTGGGGTTGTATGAGCTACAAATCGCCCCTAAGTACCGTAATTGCAGTAGAAGCCTCTCCACACTTCTCCCGTTAGCAGCGCCAGCCCATAGTCCTGCCCAGAGATTTCCAACATACAGTGTTGTGAACGGACCCAAAAAAACGGCCTATTTTCGCGGCCTAAAAGAGGTTTTACCGGAAAAAAATTACACAGTTCCATTGTTCGCTATAATAAAATTATTCTCAGTCCCTCAAGGTGCAGGAAAAACGCAGTTTTTATTTGGACCTAACCAACTCACGTATCACGCAGAGCGGTGTAGTGCTCCGCCTATCAGAGCAGAGCGCTGTAGTGCTCCGCCGATCAGCTGTTTTGGTCAGTGTCTTGGCTTTTTGAGCAAGAGTAGAGATACAGTATAATATACTTTTTAAAAAGGAGTGATTTTGACAGTGACAGCGAGAATGAAGTGCCATTCACTTTGGAAGCAAGCGGATATCTGTATGAACCGGAGTAAGAAGAGCTGTTGCAGATGGAAACTGAACGGGCCGAGAGAGAGAGAGGAAACATCGGTGGAAAATAACGTTACAGATCGAGAGAGAGTTGGAGGAACATGGTGGTGCCAGTGTATGAACTGTGACCTAATGCCCACGGATGATGAGAGCTATTGCTGCCACGAGTGGAACTTGGTAACAGAGCAACTACAGGATCTGGGCGAATCAGAGGACGCTGTCTGCATCACAAACCATCCTGAGTTTCCTGCCTTGCTGAATCCCGGAGTTTTGCGGACCTTCTTCAATTTCCCGAAGATAAATTGGAAAAAACGTCCCAAACCAGAAGGGCCGAATGACACTTTGTCCTCAAAGTAAGTGCATGTGGTGTCAGTAACAGTATGTCTTGTGAGTGATTTAAAAAAAAAAAGCTGTGATGAGGACACTGTTTACCTTTGCAATGCATATTACGTGTATTGTGTTAGCAAAACGAGTCTCACACACAGCCATTACTGTATTGTGCTAACCGTTGCCTCAAACATCTGATGTTGTAAGCTAGTACACAACCATAGCTTTTTCTGCCTGTAAAGATAAGCATTCCACCACCTCCTTATATTGCAAAATGCAATAATATCACATTTCTAAATGTGTAAGTTAGTTATCAATTGTGATCACCCCTTATATATTGTTATATATCAGAATACCAATTTGTAGTTACATTTATTGTCTAATAGAAAGTAAAAGTGAATGGCACTTCATTCTCGCTGTCACTGTCAAAATCACTCATTTTTAAAAAGTATATCTCTACTCTTCCTCAAAAAGCCGACACTGACCAAAACAGCTGATCGGCGGAGCACTACACCGCTCTGCGTGATACGTGAGTTGGTTAGGTCCAAATAAAAACTGTGTTTTTCCTGCACTTTGAGGGACTGAGAATAATTTTATTATAGCGAACAATGGAACTGTGTAATTTTTTTCCGGTAAAACCTCTTTTAGGCCGCGAAAATAGGCCGTTTTTTTGGGACCATTCACAACACTGTATGTTGGAAATCTCTGAGCAGGACTATGGGCTGGCACTGCTAACGGGAGGAGTGTGGAGAGGCTTCTACTGCAATTATGGTACTTAGGGGCGATTTGTAGCTCATACAACCCCACTTAAAAATAATAATTTAACCAACAATGAATCAAGTGAGGACTTTTATCAGACTTTACACAGTTCTTTCTGGAGACACAATACTACTTGAAAGCATATACTCCTTGGTCCCTGGAAACACCTGGAAACTTCTAACTTCTAACATTTCATGCTCTCATTCATTGTCTGCTAATTTTCAGTAAAGCCAATAAAGTTTCACGTGTTTGAATCCTCAGAATGTCAATGAGATGTATTATTATAAACTGGATACAGCATGTAAAAGACCCCCTTTCAGTCCAGTGACAATGCTTGCATGGCACATATGCCCAAAAAGTTTTCAAGCTTCCAGGTTTACTTCCTGGATATGTGGCCCACTGAATATGTGCAGTAGTGTTTCCCACCTTGCCCTTGCCCACAGGTTCCCATAGACTTTACATGGCATGATGTTAAAGATTTTTAAATTGCTTTCCTCAGCTCAAGGAAAGTTTTACAAATACATTTGGGCCACAATGGAATTCACTGCAGTACTGCAAGTGACCACTGGGGAAAAGGAGGCAAGAATGAGTGGCAATACCATGTCTAGATTAATATAATACATCAACGGTGTCTGCTGATCAGCAGTAAAGTCAATAAAGTTTTCTGTGTTTGAATCCTCAGTGTTTGCTGATCAGCAGTGCAGCTCGGCAGCAGTGTACTTTGGGAGAAATCATTAATCTGGTTTCAGCCGACACTCAGAAGCTAATGGACTTTGTAGTGTATTTCAACAGTATTTGGGTCACTCCCATAGAGATCACACTGTGCTTCTACTTCCTGTGGCAGGTAAAACACAACATTAACGCAAGATACACAAAACATAAAAACAGCCACTGCCCCCTAAAAGAAAAGAAAATATTTTATTTATTCTGCGTTGTGAATTCATGTTCAGATTAGGGCTGTATCTATTTTTTCATACTTTCATACACTGAAACTCACAGATCTGGTTAATTTTCAAACAGCACAAATCATGTACAGAGCAATGAACAACCTACTCCCAGGAAATATTCAAAAACTGTTTTTTCAAAGGGAGAGGGGATATAATTTGAGGGGGGGAAATGAATTTAAAACATCTTTGTGCTCACACAACTTTAAAAACTTTTTGTATTTCTATATGTGGAGTGAAACTGTGGAACAGAGCATGTTCAAACAGCGGTATGGTATTCACGAGGTACAGGGAAGAAGAAAAGTGTGACGAACACTAGGGTTCTCACATATTTACATGTTTATTTATTTTATTTATTTTCTATTGTTGGCATATGCACATATGCTTATTTACTGTATGTGGAGTATGTGATCAAAAACAAAAAACAGGTTACACAGGAAGTAAAAAGTAAACAGTATGATTATTAAGTGGAGAAGGGGTAGGATTAAATGAGCTAATGCTTCTTCCTACTCTTTTTCAAACATGTTATATTAATATTGTTTCAACTGTTCTCAATTGATTTAAATGTTTTTATTTGTTCTTTTGTTTTTGTTTTGCTATTTTTTGTATTACTCTCACATGTTGGAAATAAAGCCTTCATTCATTCTTCATTCATACCTTCCTAACATTTTAGCAGGGCATAGGGACAGTCTTATTATATATATTATTATACTGAATGTGGTATAATTGTGTAAAACATGAATAAAACAGCTTGACTGTACTCCAATGCACACTGTACTCCCTCAATGCAGGTGGACCTGACTGTCATAGCGACACTATTCTCGCAGTCAGGAAACAACACACACTCATACTCAGGAGCTCTGCTTGAGGTTTGAGAAGGATGCTTACATTTAGGCATATTGAGCTTATAAATGCATTCACCTCATAAATAATGCCTCATTGCATATGAAATATAAGCCGCTTTTAAAATTAAAAAGTATCAGTATTATTCTGGCCAAAAACACTCTCAGCCAGTATTTAATCTGCCACTTAATGCTTGCTAAAGTTAAACACTTGCTACAGTATGCTACTCTGACCAATCAGCAAGTCTGTAGTGTTTGCTGGCTCACCTTAATCAGTGGGAGTAAATCAAAAATACGCAGAGGTATTTTCTTTTTTTTACTGGTTAGTAACTTAAGAGAGGAGTTAAGAGGAGGAGTGTCCGTATTCAGTGGCAGCTGGTGAATTTTCCTCCGGGGGTGGGGGGGCTATGCAAAAATCAGGCAAACATCGTACTGTATTACACCAGTGTATTTTAATATGCGAAAAGAGCCTTTATTTGTACTTGGAGAACCAAATGAACATGTTTTAGAACCTGATGGAACTTGCTTATTTAAGGTAAATTAAAGGAGAACTATTATGCTTTTCCTCTTTTCTGACCTATAAATGTCGTTACAATGTTAGATACTCGTGTTAAAAGATGCCAACGCGTCAAATAATGAGGTTCATGCATTTGGAAGTGAGCCCTGCATGCTGTTTTGGATGGCTTTGCACGCTATGTTTTACAGTCTTTTTTTAAACAGTGAGGTCGCATTGACGTTAATGCGTGCCAGACTTACTTATATGGGAATGCCCCGGCATATGCTCTAGGCCTGCTCTCTCCCCTGCTCTGCTTCAGAAGTTGTATCGCTGTGCGCTGCTCTGCTGTCAACAACAATTTCACAGTGTTAGCATGTTGTGCAATGGCTCCCAGAAAATGTTTGTTCTGGTGTGAGGGAAAGTTAACTTTGTTTAGCTTTCCTAAAGAGACAAGCACCAGGCAGAGGTGGATAGAGTTGCTTTTTCCCGGCCAGCAAAAGAAAAATACCTCCGCGTTTGTCTGTCTACGGCATTTCACATGGGACTGTTTTGTCAACATGGGCCAGTACGAAGCTGGATTAGCTGAAAACAAAATCCATCCTTATGCCGCACAGGTAAACAGGTAATGACAATAACAAACTACGCCAAACACGTTACGTCATGAAGTAACCTCTGTTAGAAACTTCAGGCTGTCCAGTCTGTACCTCCGGATCAGATTCGGGATCCAACACATACGGCTGTATTTCAAAACTTGTCATTTTCAAAAGAGAAATTAGTAAAGTTCGCTGTTTACTGTCAACTCTCGCACCGGCAAAATGAGGAGTTGGGGCTCGGCAGCGCTCAGAAGTCCTCAGGAATGTGACCAGTCACAGCAGAGTGGGCTCAGCAGGAGGCGTACATGGAGGAGGGCTGGGGGGTGGAGTAAATTACACAGACCGTTTTCGCGGGATGCACAAAATACGAGGAGGAGATGCAGAGAGAGGTACAGCGTCCTGAAGATCTACAAAGCTTTGTGTGCGGGTAATCGTGTGTAGCTGCTCTATAGGAGTCCAAGACTCAGTACAAAGGCCCGAAAATGAGTATAATAGGTCCTCTTTAAGGTACTTCAATTTGTGCAAATCCTTTATAATAACTGTATTTTATTATACAATTTATGCTGAAAGACTAAGTAAGCAAACAGTACCTCAATAAGTATGAAAGAAATCTGATACTACAAACCTTCAGACAGTGGAAGAAAATTATAAACACACTAAAACCTATTAGAAAATAACAAGATTTAAGAATAAATAAATTAATTAAAAATTGCCATTTTGTGGCTTCAAATTTACTTTTTGTACAAAAATTCTCCCTGAGAAGTGTAAATGTCTCAGTGACTCTGTGGTTAAATGTCTTCAACAGGTTTATACTGTATAAAATACCTACTTTAAGGTGTGTCGCCCACTTTTCTGCACAAAACAACTATTTAAAAGTTTGTAAAAGACCAACACCACACATTCAGCTTTTACTTGTTGTGGAGTATTTACACAGTGTGGTATTTGTGTTTTTACTGAAGTAAATGATATGAATACTTCATCCAACACAGCTCACCTCTATGAAGATCACCTGTTCCCAGTGTGAGGCTGAGTTCCACTGTCACAATATTCTCCACAGAGTTTATCATCTTCCTCTGATTGTTGTTGCTTTATGATGTCGGCTGATCAGGTTCTTTAACTCTCAGCTTCTCTTCTAATGTTCTCCACTCTAAACGTGTTGTTTATGGTGACTTCATGGATTTTATGTCTCCATTCTAGCAGCTAATGTGCGAAACTCTTCCAGTTGTCAACACATCTCACTCTGCTGTATTATTATCAGGTCTATATTGGCCTCTCGCTTGCTGCTGCCACCCAGAGGTTGACGATGTGTAAAGCAACAGCATTCAGATGAATGCTGAGGGCGCAGGTTCTGTGCGCCCCACCAAGCTCCTATCTCTTGTATTGAGAGGATCGAACTGCGCATGTAGAACTTTTAGCGAGAGTAAATGAGCAAAAAAATTGTGCCCCAAGCCGGAAACACGTGACCTATCTGTAACTTTGGACATCGTAAAACATTTTTAACAGCACATTTAAGTGCAGATTATACACTTTACTCACTAAATACACAATATTGATGTTGGTCATTTAAAGAAATATACAGTATTTTAAAGTAATTAAGTCTTCTTCACTGAAGTTTTAGGATGTGGGGAGAGGTGGGGCAGCGCCCTGGCACCCTCTGTTGACCAGCCACTACTGTCCGTATTTATGATGGCACTAAAAGTCATACTGTTGGGATTTCATAATACTCTGGTATACTGTTACACCTTTATACCACCCAAGCCCATGTTCAGAAGTTTTTGTTTTATTTAGATTTTTTTCACACAGTATGTTTTAGTTTCAACTTCCTTGTTTTTCCCAGAGGTGGGTAGAGTAGCCAAAAGTTGTACTCAAGTATGAGTATTGTTACTTTAGAATAATATGACTCAAGTAAAACTAAAAAGTAGTCATCCAAATAATTACTTGAGTAAGAGTAAGAAAGTATTTGGTGAAAAAACTACTCGAGTACTGAGTAACTGCTGAGTAACTTCTGATTTATTGTTTTAATAATCAGGGCATGAATGCAATCAAATAGACAAAAATATAAAATAGCAATGTGCAAATTCAGATATTACCGAACAGTATCGCTTTAACTAAAACAATAATCAATTCATATTAGGGCTGTCAAAATTAGCGCGCTAACGCGGATTAATCCATCATCATGATTAATCTGACTAAAAATTTTAACGCAATTAACGCATCTGCAGCGCAGAATGACTCAAAGTCCCTGAAACGTCTCTGGC